>VZRE01012318.1:72469-102372 GCA_013396775.1 Cephalopterus ornatus | reverse complement strand
CTCCCCTGCCCGGCCGTTCAGCAGTGCCTGCGGGCGGGCAGTGCCCCGGTTCCCCTGCCTGGCTGCTCAGCAGTGCCCGTGGGCGGGCAGCGCCCCGGCTGCCCAGCCCGGCCGCCCTCAGCCCTGCCCGGCTGCCTCAGCCGCCCCAGCCCGCCTCGCAGCCCCGGTGCGGCGCACAGGTGCCCGTGTCCCCGGCAGGGGCCCGGCCTGCCCGCCCCGGGCTGCCCCTGGCGTGTAGCGGGACCTCGCTCCTCGGGGACCCCCAGAGCCGACACTCTCTGCCCCGCGCAGCCCCGAATGTCCTCCCCGTTGCCCGTGTTCCCTGTGAAAGAAACGTGTGCCTGTCTGTAATAAGCTAGTGACATCCTTCTCTCCTGTTATTTCTAAGTCGTCTGATCCATTGCTCTGCCTGTACGTTGCGCTGCCATCGCCGCTCCTCCGCCCACCATCAGCTCCCTGTGCATTCCGCATCCGCACAGTGATGGGGCGGCTACACGTACAAAAAAGGGAAACGTGTTTCTTTGAATCCCGGGAGCCTTGAAAAGTATTTGAAAAGTAGTTGAGATACGTTACCATAAGGAGGGAATCTACTTGGTTGCCTTTTAGGACACTTACAATCTTATAAACATATAGCGTCGTGAAGTTAATTCATGCTTTCTTCTGTGTCCTTGTATTATAGTCTTCCTGCTGTTGTGAAGAGTGTTGGTTTCCCATTATGTCACTGCTATTTTGTGGAATGTCAGAAAAATAACTTTTGTAAGATAATATAAGTAGATACAAAATTAAGGATCAGTTCTAGTTTCCTTTATTTTTTCTCTAAATAATAGTTGATATTGTATTTTTAAATCATAATGGTGAGGATTTTAAAGTGGTACTTTTGTAATCTAGTTTTAGGCTATTTATAAGTAATTTTACTAAGTAAGACCATTGAAAATAACAGTTTTCTTTTGGTTTTCTTCCTAACCATCTACTCTTAAATCCAGAGGCAGATTCTGATAAGATGAAAATGCTCATCTTATCTGTGTACATGCTGAACTATGGAATTGGCTCTTTTATAGTGTATGTTTCGTGCAAGCACATTTTGAAGCTTGCTAGATGCTAATCCTTGTGACCATCTGCTGTGAAACAGTGATAAGTTCCAAGAAATAATTTGGTTATTATAATATTAAAGGGCTTTATTTTAATATTCTCTATGCCTTTGTAAACACTTTGGCTAGCAAAAGGAAGAAGGACAAAGTCAGTGATTGTCCATGGGTACTGTAAATTGTGAAAGAAAGAAAGGAGCCTGGGGGCCCTTGTGTAAAATGGCAGTTACCTGGACACTGGGACATGTGCCAGTTATTTAGGTGAGGAATAACCCTGGACTAAATTATGCTACCAAGGACATTGCTTTACTATATAGGCGACTATATACTTGGAGATACAGAATGTGTATGCAAAATAATCCAGTGGGAGTAAATATTCTTTAAAATGACTCAATGTGACAGCAAGTCAAGAGAGTTCAATAGCGGAGTATCCTTTAATGAGAAGTCATTGCCTTTTAGCACGAACTGTTCAATTTGACTTTGAAATTTAGTGTTGCTCCATCAGTCAATTGGTTCCCTGCAGGCTGCATAAAAATATTTTTTTCTGAGGCCAGCAGTAGATTTTTTTAGGATCAGTGGTAATTTAGAAAATCACAGTTGGCTTCTTTTTAAGGAAACAACCAAACCTGAACCTAAGGGGCAAGGCAGTTCTCCCCCAGATAGCAGCAGCTCCCGTGTTGGCTGGGGTCACACCACAGCTCTTGGCCAAGCAGGCTGATGTGTCCTCAGAACTGGCCAGGAACTGGGGTGGGCTCTCATTTTCTTCTTGCCAGAGTAACTCTGCACATCAAAGACTTGCACAGGAAAGGTGTTACCTTGCTGGGCCATCATTGCCTTTGAATTGCAATACAGTGTAATAGTGGTGACATAAACATAACTGATAGTACTGGACTGGTTGGGTTTTTATTGCTAAATTTTTCCAGGCATCCAGATATGTAGATGAGTATGCTATGGATATTAGAGCTAATTTTGCCTTTTTTACGCTTTTTTATTTCCTTATTTGGCATTATGTGGAAAATAGTACTATGGTGATGAAATACTGAAATTAATAAGCACAATCTCTTTATTTATTGAATTTTAATATATTTCTTGTTAGCAAGGAACACTGTTCTGTGAAGATTGTGCAGTGTATTATTACTGTAACTTACTAGCACACCAACCTTCTAGTAAAGAATGTGCAAAACTGCAAACCAAAAAGATTCCATTTTTTAAAAATGCAGGAGTTCTGAATTATTCCTACAAATCTAATATGAAACATCATGGTAACTTTTCTGTAACAAAACCAGCCTCTTTTTTTGGCAGTGACATTACTAAATCACTACCTGCATTGGTTACCAAATGTTAAAAACACATGGAAATCATTGTGAAACTTCACATTTAGAAATAGTTCAGAGATTTGATGTGCTCCTTGTGATCATCCTCACAGGTAAATATTTAATGTTTTTCATTTAGGGTCATATAAGAGAAAATAATTTTATTGTAAGTTTGTGACAAAAAGGCCTTGTCACCTTTTCTTGCAACATATTTATGTAACCTTCAGGGGGAAAGAACACCAGAATCAAAAATAGGCTTGTGAAGATGTACATTATATACCACTTTTGCAATCTAATGGGAATTTTATATGTGTTCATAAAATGGGATTTTCCATAGCTTAAAATTACCATGTAACCTGATTGTTGGATAGGAAAAGTTGTTCGGAGGAGTAATGAAAAGGATTTTCTGTTTGCTTGTTATAGGTATTAGAAAAATACTTATTCTAGATCAGTAGACGCAATCTTAATAGCAGGTGGTTTAAAGTAACTCATATAATATAACTTTGTTGGGTCCACTGTGATAGACTGTGTTGTATAAATGTTTGTTCCTTAAAGAAAGATGTTAAATATAGCTTGCAATGCTAGATTAAACAGTACATAAAATGCCTACAGTGTCAGTTCAGGATTTTATGGCTTCATGAATATTCTACTTTTAAAAAAATGTAACATCAAATAGTTGAACAGTTTGGGGTGTGGGGAGGGCAATCAGGAAGTTTCATATGCTGTGTAGTTACTGAAAGGGTTTTTCAAAAAAGAAGTTAAAATGAACTTTCCCATGCAGGTGTGCTGTTTTCTGGCTCCTCTAAGAAGATAATTTCTAAATTTTACAGTTTTGAGCTACTTGAGGTACATTGTAGCACCTGAATTTTTTCATATCTCTAAATTAATTAGAGATAGTATCAGCAGAGAAATTATTATTTTTATAAATTTTACAGCACTCTGAGACAACGTAACACCAGAATTACATTAAATTTAAATCTTACTAAAGAAGATGTCTGGACTAACTTGTGTTGAGATTAATAAAATACCTATTTACGTCAATGCGAGTGCTACTGGCTTTGCTTTTAACCACAATCACGATTGATTACATGATGCTTTAAAGCATAAGGTTTTGTCTAAAGAACCTTTCAGAAAATTCTGTAGACCCTTTTAAGTTGATTTCTGGATAAATATGATTGTAACCATAGAAGAAAACCATCTCATGCCCAGTTCTTAAAAAAAGGTCATTTAAGTTATGTGAAATGATATTTACTTGAAGATGATTGCCTCCTATATATTAACAAAAACAAAAGGGCAACTCTCTGTGCCCTCTGGTGTGAATTTCCCTTCCAGTTAGTACTTCTGATTGGAATAAGAACTGATGAAGAAAAATATGCTGCTTTTCCCTACAGTCTAGGAGCCCCATTCGTTCTGGCTAAGAATATTTCAGATGGCTGATGTAGTTGATACTATGTGTGCATGTCCTGATTCAGCTAATTCCTTAGAGAAACAATAGCAAGTATGAATCTCTTACCAGATCTTGCAATGATTTTTGTTAATTGGTTATTTTGTTGTGGCTTTGGTCTCGCCCTGTGCTGTGTTAGTAAAAGAAGTTAAAGGCCTGGCAAGGCTTATGATAACGTAATGGTTAAATATGTATTCAGTGCAATTGTGTTTCCTTAAGAACTCCTCTTACATAGACTAGAATGGAACTATTTTAGTGTTGTGTTGCATCAGGACTATTAAATGAGCTGTACATTCCTCAGTCCATTGTATTAACACTTGAGACTTTTCTCCCCCAGGTTTGCATTCACCGTGTTAGATCGTGCAGCAGCATTCGCGTTATAAAATCAAAATATGTGTGCGTGTTTGACAAATCTGCCCTCAAGTTTAGTCATCAACAGCGATTATTCAGAACATCTGCTGGTAATCTTTTTCATAATAAAATAATTTCTTTTATTTTGCTATTTTATGAGTGTTATGTTAGCGGCTTGTATATGGCTGGTGTGTAAACTTTCTGATGCATTCAGATTTTTCTGCCTGATATCTTGTATTTAATATTAAATGTGCTGTATTTTCTTATTGTCTGTTTTAAGTTTCATGTGGCCAAATTGTCCAGTTTAAGCTTTCTGACATTGGAGAAGGGATTACAGAGGTGACTGTAAAAGAATGGTAAGCTCTGCTTTCTTAGAAATATGCTAAGAAATCAAGAGGTGGTTTAACAGCTCTAGCTGTGTTATCAATTAGTTGTCTGAGAATGTTTTTGGGGTTACTAGTGAGGTTGTCAAGTTTCGTGGTCCACATTTTAAAACCTTGGACATACTGAACTTTACGTTTTGTTTATTTGTAGTCTGGTTTATTTCTGAATGGAAAAGGTAGAAGGAATGGGATGCCCTAATTGTGCCTGTATATAGGATTTCCTTCAGTGATTAATGTTTTCAGTGTTCAGGAGGTCTGTCTTTTATTATGCTTACTTAGGCTGAGCTTTAGAAACAAATTACTAGTCCAGAAAATCCACATAATTTTATCCTATACCCCTTCTCTATTGGTTTTATTAAAATATTTGAAATTTTAAATTGTTTGTAAAAGGCCACTGATGAATGGATTAAACAAAATCGAAGTGTACAGTGAAGAAAGGCAGTGCCGAAATGACTTGTTCTTTGTACAAATTCCTGTCTCTTTCTGTAGAAGATCATATGCTGATCCTGACAATTAGAAAGTAAGAACTTCCTTAGGTTCAGACTAAGCTGGGCTCATTCTTATTTTTAACTGATTTATAATCTGACAAGAAAACTCTGCTTTACCAAAATAAATATAATATGTGTTTGACGATACTCTAAATCATTGTGTCATTTCACGCAACAAAGGGTTCTGCAGCAGCCAGGCAAAATGCATATAGCAAATGTATCCATTGTACAGAATTTATCTTCCTGTCTGGAATGCATTTTCGTGTTGTTGGGCATGTACATAACTGAACTTAACAAAAGAACACCCAGCACAGATTTTTACACTTACTGTGTTTTACAGTAGCCTGTGTCTTTTCTCTCAGGTATATAAAAGAAGGTGACAGTGTGTCTCAGTTTGACAGCATCTGTGAAGTACAAAGTGATAAGGCTTCTGTTACTATTACCAGTCGTTATGATGGCGTCATTAGAAAACTCCATTACAGTATAGATGATATTGCTTTTGTTGGAAAACCATTAGTGGACATTGAAATTGATGCTTCAAAAGGTATTGTAAGATATTTTTTTTTCTCTTGCATATTTTATGTTTGTTGTCATAAAAACATCAGTGACAGAGAAGTTGACTTTTTCTTCCTGAGAATCTTAAAAAGTAATATTTTTCCCCTTTATAAAGTCAAGAAAAATGAATGGAGAAAGTTGTTATATTTTATTAGAATTTAAAATCTCAAAAGCCAGATATGTCCCATTGAATATTTAGCTTAAGCAGCAGCCTTTAGCAAGCTGTGTTCCCATCCACAGTAACTCAGAGTAAATGCTAAAAACTTCAGCTATGACAGAATCACAGAATGGTTGAGGTTGGAATTTAACAAATGCTTATAATATAGTAAAGTCAATTTTTCCTTTTTGTTTGCAGGTGTTGCCTCAGAAGAAGACGTTGTTGAAACCCCTCCTATGTCTCATGAAGAGCACACTCACCAAGAGATAAAAGGTCACAAAACATTAGCAACCCCTGCAGTTCGTCGCCTGGCCATGGAGAACAATGTAGGTTTGCTGCATAAGGTCTTGTTGCATTTTATCCAGCTTTATATGGCATTTTGACTGACTACAAGAACATTGATCTAGGGGAAAGACTTGTTTTCAAGTAGTTTTGAATGTGTGAAAACTGTTGTAAAATGAAGCAAATTGTGCTTTCTGATTATTATGGTGGATAGAAAATGAATTACTGGGCTTAAAACGCAGCTTGGATGCTTTAGGCTGAAGATTAAGAAATCCTGGGACAGAAGAAGGAGGAAGGAAAAATAAAATCTCAGTTTTAGCCAGCTTGTTCTGTTTTTCAGACTTGTATTAGAGCAGAGGTTATACTAGGTGATCTTTTTTCAAGTGTTCTTTTAATGCCTTTTTTTCCTTATGTGAATATTCCATTAGTTTTGAAAGTTTGTGATGCACTTTTAGGAGAAAAATAAACCAATAAATAGAGAAAATTAAGTGAAAAATAGCTTTCCTCAAATTCATATTTCACTATTGATTCTGTGAAGTAATTAAGAGGTAAGTAGTATTCACAGTTCCTCCTTAAAATATGCAACTAAACAGTGGAACTTTTGGATGATTGGAACAATTAGGTTAAATACCTAATAAATTATAGAAAGGGAAAGAAAACTGTTTGTATATTGGATTGGTAATGGGAATAATTTTTAACCACAGCTCACAATATAGAATATTTTTATATTGCTGTAAAACTGAAGTGTCACAGCTTGTTATGTACTTTTCAGATTAAATTGAGTGAAGTTGTTGGAACAGGGAAGGATAACAGAATCCTTAAAGAAGACATACTCAATTACTTGGCCAAACAAACAGGAGCTATTTTACCTCCGTCACCAAAGGCTGAAATTGTCCCACCTTTGCCAAAATCAGAGACTGTGCCAGCTGCTCCAAAGGACAGAGCACGCAAAATCCCAGTACCTGTTTCCAGACCCATTGTGTTTTCAGGAAAAGATAAAACTGAACCTGTAACAGGTAAATCAAGAAATATAAAACCTTGAGACCACATTCACAGTAGACTACCAGCAAGTGTTGCTCTGTGAAAAGCTGCCTCCTTCTGATGGGGGTGTGTTTCACATTATCGTCGTGCCAGGGAGCGTGACTGTAAGAAGCGTCTCTCATGAAATCATTTTATGAAAGATTTGTTCATGTTTTGGTTGCATGGAGTTGGGCTGCAAACTGACCTTGCTTGTTCTTCAAATGTGTGCTGAAACATGTAAAATTCTGAAACGTGGGTTTATCACAGTAGGAGTCATTATGCAATTAGTGGCAAAGTGCGGTGGATTTAAGGGTTTATCAGCACTCAGTAACAGCGTACTTCAGCTTTCACACTTGTTCTGGAGGAGAGTGCCACAAAAGACACTAAGGTTAAAAAAAAAAGCATATTAAAAGGGGAAGATAAAAGTTTTTTGCTTGCCTTTCAAGCAGCGTTTATTTGGAGGCTGGAAAGAGTAATGAAGATTATGATATCATGATTTCCAGTTCGTGCATACATAGGAGAGATATGCAGTAATATAATCTGAGGTGTTACATTGTAAAAATTGAGTTACATATATTGAATAACTGATGATCCTGGAGTGCTCTTTACCCTGTCCTTTTTTGGTTGTGGTTTAGCTTTGCTTTGGTTTAGGTTATGTAAGTTGTGTAATTTGTTTAATAGAAACAAATAACTAAATTTCATCATAACTTCAGAGAAGCTTATTTTGTTGGTTTAAGAAGTCAGTAAATATCTTCTAGGTTTTCAGAAGGCAATGGTAAAGACTATGAGTGCAGCCCTGAAGATACCCCACCTTGGTTACTGTGATGAGATTGATTTGACTCAGCTTGTTCAGTTGCGAGAAGAGCTGAAACCTCTGGCTGAGATCCGTGGAGTTAAGCTTTCCTTTATGCCTTTCTTCATAAAGGTGAGACGTGCAGCAGAGCACTGTATGGAATATTTACACAGCTTTTGCCAAAATGGTTTCAATGATTGTTGTACGTTTGGAGCACCTCTGTATCATCTGAATTATGACAGATCGCAAGAAAAGTCTCAGCTTTTCTTGTGTATTGAACCACTTATCAAATTACAGTTGGAATTGCAGTGAGGCTTATATAATATCATTGAAAATTTTTGACATATTAAGGGGGAAGGATAGAGTGGCTTAAGTGTCATTCAGTATGGGGGTAAACATCACTAGGTGTTGGAATTGCACAAAACAAATTTTGGAAACTGTCTAATTTTTTGAGTTCCTTTAAAATGAACCTCACATGAAATGCATCGTTGTTGTTATTATTATTATTACAGTATTTGCATTGAATAATTTGAATTGAATAACGAATACCTTAGGTGAATCAGTATGTCTCTTCTATTGTTCAGAAGACCAGGCACTTGCACTCATTTAGCTGCTATGGTTCCATTTCCAACTGATGCACTCACTGCCTAAACTGTGCACTGAAAGCATAGCTTATCCTGAAACCTCTGGGAATGCTGGTTCAGTTAGAGTGCTGTGTAAGCACTCATCCTGCTCACTGTCTTTAGGGGTAATCAATATTACTTCCTTCAAAAATAGTCATCCAAGTTGAGAACTGAGAATGACATTGCAGCTGAATCTCATAACTTTTGGGATATTTTATTTGAATTGTGGAACAGAAATAACAAATGCAGATTCAGCTTCAATTATAGTGGGGAAAGGAATTATAATTTTTTATATGTCTGTCTGATGTATATTTGGTTTTTGCAAGTTGTTCTTTTTTTTTTCCCCTATCCTAATAATGACATATTAAGGAGAGTTTAAGCCAAATTTGATTGCATTGAGGAAATCCATACTGTTATTAACCTAAATTATCTTCTACCATTACTTCCTTTCTATGGAGTTTTCTGGTTATAAAATATAAACATCTATTTTTTTTTTTTTTTCATTTAACAGGCAGCCTCTCTGGGACTATTGCAGTATCCCATTCTTAATGCTTCCTTGGATGAAAACTGTCAAAATGTCACATATAAGGTTTGTAAATTACTGATAAAAGTTGTAAGCAGAAAACCTGAAGTAATACCTAACAAGGGCTTTTCAGAATGTCTGAGTTAATTTTAAAAACCAAAACTGTGGTGTTGTGCTGGAAAACAATTTGTGTGTCCAGATTCTAAGATCTGGATTTGATTTATTATTGAACTTACTTCAGTAGTTTGCTAAATAAGAGTCACTTTGTTATTCAGGCTCACCTCAAAATTGCATATTAATATAGTGATTTCCTATTTTTTATCTGAATATGGGCCAAGCATTTAAAATACAACGATTTTTTAGTAATGGCACAGTGGTTCTATTGTTCCAACACTCAACCCTTATGTATTAAAGTTATATTTTAAACTCAGTTTTGATAAAAATTACGTCGTTTTCATACCAGCTGCTGGATCGATTCTTCTGGGAAGCTAGCGTCTGTTTTGTTGAGTGATGTGTATGTGCCCCTTGCAGTGCGAACTCCTTTTGTGCTGTTTGATCATTATCTCTCAGAATCCTTATATTCATTCTAGCAAATGAAAGGCAACTGGGTTTCCTTTTTTTTATAATTTTAGTGTTCTCTTTAAAATCTGCTGTTTATGTTTTGTTAGACTTACAGTCATCCTAAAGTTCAATGTTTTCAGTGGGAAATTAGTTCCTGGATTTTGTATTCCCTGGGTGTGAAATTGCCAACAATCTGCAGGTGTGGAAAGCTAATATTAAAAAAATTTACATCCTTTTCTCCCCTCAAAGTTGTATAAAGGAGTTGTTTATTACAGACAGCAATTTCTAGGTTAAAAAGAAAAATACGCAAGATGTGATTAAGTGCCTTTTTATGTAAAATACATTTTATGTTGACAGCTTATAATAAATAATGTCCAGTTAATGAAACTTGTTGCAGGCTTCGCACAACATTGGAGTGGCGATGGACACGGAGCAAGGTTTAATTGTCCCAAACGTGAAAAATGTCCAAGTCTGTAGTGTGTTTGACATTGCTTCTGAATTGAATCGCCTACAGTCCTTGGGCTCTGCAGGCCAGCTGGGAACAAGTGACCTCACTGGAGGAACATTCACCCTTTCAAATATTGGCACAGTAAGTACGGGAAAAAAAGAGAACTACATCTGAAAACTGCTTCTGAAATGAAAACTTTGCTGAACTTTAATAAACAATGAACAAAACCTGTAGCAATTAATTCAAGAGGCAATCTGCTCTAAAAGAAGCCCAAACTATTTGGTAAATAATATCCCCAGCTTTTTCTTTTCTAGATTGGTGGCACTTACGCCAAACCAGTGATACTACCTCCTGAAGTAGCTATTGGAGCACTTGGAAAGATACAGGTATAGTAACTTTATCTCAGTGATATGAGTGCTTAACTCTAGGTTATCTGTAATGAAAGTGAAACTGGAGTCTCCCTTTGTTTTGTCTTTCTTTTATAAACATTTCTTTATATTAGAGAAATTGCATAGCTTGTGATTGCAGAGTTTTGTGGTGGTTTTAGATGACTGTACAGACACCAAATGTTTAACTAGAAGTCTCTTACACCAAAGGTTGAGATTTGTTTTCTAGAGTCCTGTTATATTTCACTCACATCTATGTTTAGCCTTCTAGTGATCAGGAAACAACATAAATATATTTTTACAAGTTTTGTAACATGGTGATTACATTGTTGCTATCATCAGGGAGAAAACTTGAGAAGTACTCTGATGATGAAGTGTAATTTCATGAGCCAGGTAGCTGAATCCATACAGAAATTTGTGTGGTGAAGGCAGTTTTATATTTTCTGAATTTCGGCCCTTTATTCTTTCATATAGACATTTGAGACCAGTGCTGGAAATGAAATTAGTATTAACCTAAATTACTACTTCTCGGTTCCTTCTATGAGCATTTTGTTCAGGGGATGCTTTAAGTAAACCATCACTTTGAGAACTAACAGTGCAATGAAGTATTAAGGAAGAAACTTTTGAGTCAAGAAAGGTTTTCAGTACTTCAGTATTTCCATGATGGTGGAAACAGGATATGACTGTTTATTGTGTTGGCTTGCAATATATTCTAATCCGCAACACAAACAATAACGGGAAGGTGTTGGTTATTTGAAGGGTGTTACTGCTGTCTGTCTAATTTAGCAAAATGTTTAAATTTAGATCAACAAATTAATAACAAAAAAATACAGATCTGCTATTGAAAGTATTTAATATTTCAATTCTTTCCTCTGATTTTTAGGTTGTTCCTCGGTTTAATGGGAAAGGTGAAGTATTTAAGGCACAAATAATGAATGTGGGCTGGGCAGCTGATCACCGCATCATTGATGGAGCGACCATGGCCCGGTTTTCTAACCTGTGGAAATCCTACGTGGAGAACCCTGCTTCGATGCTGCTGGACCTTAAATAAAGGAAACCATGGCTAGAACATGCCTTTCAACTTCGTGAATTAGACTGAATAGTTATGAAAGCTGTCTCTTGCTAACATGTGCCCTCGGCTACGTGCATTATATAATAATGTTATGTGGTTAAAAGTTCTCAACAGCTGATATCAGTCTATCAATTAGTTGTTACTTCTTTTAATTAGTAGTGCTGTAATTTCTTCTACAGCAGACTGTCAAACTGAATAGGTCACGGCTTCTGAATATGGTGGTGGAATGTCTTTATTGTGCCTTTTATAATAGTTGTGAGGCTGGTGGGACTCAGTGACACTGCTCTACACTTGCAGTATTTATAATATGATTAACCTGTTTTGAAGGGGAATACTTATAGTTCTTCCATGTTGGACATGTAAATTTATTTTAACAAATAATAATATCCAAATTCCCAAAAGGAGTTCTGCAAAGATCATATACAAATAAAATGCCTTTAATGCTCCTGCTGTAAGAGGACTTTTTGTTGTTTAACTGACTAAATCTCTTAAGTCTTTTGCTAGTCCACTTTTTCCTGGCAATTACTTGCACAGGTACTCTTTAGCAAACTATAAATGAAGAGGCCATATTTATTCAAATGCTTACTGATAACACTTATTCATAACTATCAGGGTCTTAATGCTCTCTAGGATATCCTGTACTTTTATAGGCTGGAAGTAGTTTCAGTTCTTAATGCTTTCCAGTTATTTTTGTTTCTTATAGAAAGCATCTGTCTGTTAAAACCAAGCGAGAAAGAAACAGAAAACAAAGGAAAAAAGAAGGATCTTGTTTTGTTATTCTGACATTAGGTAAGACTGGCAGTAAGCTGAACGCGTTCCAAAAGCTTGCACTGTGTTACTGACCTTCAGACACTAGCTAGCATTTACGAGATTAATCAGATTCAACAAAGAATGGACATTAAAAAATACTATGTAAGATAAGGACTTCTAAACTCCGATACGAGGCACATAATGAATAGGTTCAAGTTAATGCCTTCAGAACAGAAAACAGTTACATGGCTTTAAGGTGAACTAAGCAGAGGAGGATTGCACTGGTGATTTAATGGGAGATAGGAAGAAAAGCACTAGATATAAATACCTTCTAGAAACCCAAGTTGCAAACAGACACAAGAAAAGACAGTTATATGGCCTTAAAAACAAATCTGTAACACACAAAATGGACATTTTCTCCTTTCTTTAGATATATCAAAACCAGAAGTATTCTCTAAAAGCGTAGACCAAAGTTGTCTATTGCATGTAGCTGTGAAAATGTGAGACAGGCTATCAGAGGTAGAATCCCTGCTATCCTTGATGCTGAGAGTGAGCAAGAGGAAAGCTGGTAATGTAGGAGGGGGAGCATGGAGCGACCATGTAAGGTGCTATTTATATTTCTATTGTGGTATAAGGGTCTTTTATATAAAGGTCATTTCTTGCAGAGTTTGACTAATATATCATGCTTGTCACCTAATTCATTTTTATCAGATTTATTTATTCCTAATAAAAAAATAAAGCCACAAAGAATTGTAATATTGTTTTTGTTTGTGAATTTTATGCAGGCAGTCCTGTACAGGTGACTCAAACTATTTCTTCTGATCTTGAACATACTGTACTCAAGGCTACCAAAAGAGCACAGCCTAATGGCTACTTTCCTGCAAGTATATTGTTGTGGTAAGGGGCTCAGCATAGTATCCTTTTTAATCTGGTGACCACTGAGAAAGTAAACAGAGGAAACATAAGTACATGAAAGAAAGCAATAAAGTGATTTTGAAATATTTTAAGATAAAATAATTTTACTTGCACAAGGAGCCTGAAATTTGTCTCTTGAGACTCCAATAAATGGGCAGGTTGTCAAGTTTTTTTCCCCTAATAATCTGGCTTTAAGGAGGAGCAAATGAGGTTAGGTTTTTAGTTACGATTGGCTTAGATCAAGAGATTGAATGTATACCAAAACTGAAAGAAGAAATACCTATAACAAAGAAACTTTTGGATCATTTTTACTTTTGCATAATGTTGGGTTTTTTTAAAGTATAGAAGATTGAAAGGCTTGAAAGCTAAAGTACTTAGTGTCTTTTAAATAGGTATTGGTATTCAGATATTTAGTTGGTTGTGGACTGAAGAGCATGGTTTTGGGTTGTTTTATTGTAAAGTCCTGTGTGATAGGCTTATAACCAAACTCACAATACTTTAAAAATTTTATCTTCACATTTTATACTCCAGTGCACTTGGTTAGAATTATCCAGTTGTATGGCTTCTGCCTCAGATAGTGACCTGTGATTATTGTTGTCTCTCTTTCCATTTGACTGAAGAAAAAGATTCTGACAGAGTTGTTCTCCTTTTATCTTCTCCAAGGACTATTTGAAGAAAAAGAATGTTAAAAATGTTTTATGATTGGAAGCATGAAAAGGGGTGAGTAAAAACCCCTCTGTACATCTTGATAAAGATTACTTTTCTGTCTGGACTTTGATAATTGGCACTAAAATTTTTCAACAAGAGAATTTTTCAGCATGGGCAGAAGTAATGAGTAAAATACTTAGTGATGTAATACTTTTTCTAGTCTATTCAGTTGGTGTTGCTGTTTATTAGCACTTTGAAGCTCAGTTACCTTGCAGAGAAACATTACTAGAGTAAGCAAGTAGTTGTTGTTTTCAATTCAAAATTAGCCTTTTTTTGTCCTTGTTATTTTTAATTCAATATGAGCTCATTGTAGAGAATAACAATCACTCCTTTGTTCTTCTTTTTCACAATTTGTAACTTTTGTAAGTGGGAGTCCAGGAGTTTAGGGGAGCCCAGTCATGCTCACCAAGCAGTGGTAAATGCTTGGGGGAGGTTGCAGAATTGCCTCATGTGATGCCTTCTATTCTCAGCATAGGTTAAAATTAGAACTAGACTGACATTGCATTGGAGTCTGAGAGTTCTAAATGGTTTTGGTGATACAGTCAAGATATGTAATTTATCTCTGCTCTTGTCCAGAAAGCAATGAGTCACAGAAAACCCTTGAAAACACCAAATAATTGAGGTAAGTTGTTAAATTCTTTCTGATGCCTGAAAGTAAAGTTGTAGGGAGATCTGATTACTTGGGAGTAAACCTGCAGTTGTTTTAGAGCTGCGTTTGGGAATTCACTCCTGAATTGTTGGCTGTAATGGCATGATTATTATGGGTTTATTTTCTTAACAAATAATAAGATCTAAGAACAAGAAGCTTTTGATGGTAGTCCTGTTATATAATAAAATCATCCTGAAAATAAAGTCATATATTTAGTCCCTTTCATATTTCAGGGTTCTGAAGCAGAACTTATTGAATAATATGCTTTCCACAGCAAAAGGGAGTTGCCCAGAGTAAGCTTTACTAAAAACAAGTATTGTTTTGACTGTAGAGTATGATACTGAGTTAGTAGTACAACTATTAACAAATATCCCTTTTCTGCACAGTTTATATAAAAGGATTTCTAGTTTTCCACCTAAAAAGCTTTGCAGTTAAAAAAAAAAATCTCTAAACAAGAAATTATAAATTAGTTCAATAACTTGATCTCAGTAGAAATTTAATACTGAAAAAATCAGGCAATTTAAATTGTAACTACTAACTGGAATAAAAGACCTCATGCATATATAGCATTACTGTTGCATATTGGGATGAGCATTGGGAAAGGTAATTACTCTAAAGACCACTGAAAGAGAAGTTAGTCCTTCAAACTAGCAAATGCGCTCACAAATATGTGGGGGAGGGAAAGAGGATACAGTCCTCTCTTTACAGGAAAAAATTCAATCCTTTTGGAACACAAATGCCAGTCTGCACTGTGCCACACTGTGGTTGCCATTTGTGTCACTTGTCAAATCCTGACATTTTTCCTTTACAAACAGAGAACAGTTAAGAATCCTAAATTTTAATGTATTGGACCAGATTCTTATTTACTCAAGCGTTATAATTTGATTTTTATGTTGTCTTTACAACAGGAAGCAATCCTGACATTTTACATTTTATTTGCCTACACATTTTTAATTAAATTATTTCAGTATAATCATGCTTTAAAAATAAGTATGTTAGCAAAAGACAGAGTAAGCAAATAGTATGATTCACAGTTTGAACACAAAAATGTTCACTAAGCAATTGTAGCTTGTCCAGGCCACACAAAATCATAATGGAATAAATATAATAGAAAAGATTGGTTCTAAAAGACAAACCCATTCCCCAAATGACTACAGTAACGGCAATTAGAATGATGCACTGATTAGGATGACTGAGTATCCTACTTTGCTGCTTTTCAGGAAAATAATTATCTCACTAAGGGATAGATGACTTCAAAACTTTAGATTGAATTTAATTTTAAATGTGGATCCCGACATTCAGCAGGGCTACAAGAAGATTCAAACACAAATCAGAAAAATTTAAAAGCCTTTTCTTAAAGGTAATGCATTACTAAGTATAAAATACATTGTAATGAGTTAAACTATGAAGAAAATGAATGCAAATAAAGTATGCTAATTTATTTTCAGGAACAGTTCGGTTTTTGTAAAGTGCAAAACTCCTTAAGTTACAAGTACTTATATCAGGTAGCTCCCAGGATGCAGCTATCAGAATTTAACTGCTTTAAATTGCAGGTTAACAGCTTAATTTCTTCCTAGGATGGGAATGCATGCTCAAATCTGCATTTAATAATTATGGTGAGTACTCAGCCTACCACTGGGAGGAACTGAGAGAAGCTGAATAAGAATACAGAGACTGCAAGATAAGAATACTGTTTCTTATTAAGGAAATTTCACTAAGCGCTATTATCTATCTTTATAAAGAGAAAGCAGATGGTAAAATACTGTTTGTTCTATAGCTTAATTGAATGTAATAACACAATGAAGTGGGTATTGCAGGGCTTTAGTTCTCACGTCACTGTCCCCATCTGGGCTGATGTGTTCCATCAGATTCCTGTGGCTGCATCTGAACATGTAAAGGATCATGGCTGAAACTGCAGTTTGCCTTGGCACATTCACTGCTGTGAAGACACTTTGGGAAGTGAGAATACACAAGATAAGTGAAGAACTACAGAAAGAAAAGGAATTCAGGCAGAGGTCTGCAGGAAGGTAGGTAAATTGTAGATCTTTAAGTATGTGAAAAGCTGGACCATATGCTGCATTTCAGAAGACTGTAATTAATCTTTTCAAACTCATCCAGACTCTAATTCTTTAATTGTTGCTCCAGCAGAATTCCCAGTGGTTAGAATCTAGCAATATGGTCAGGTCAAACCAAGAATTGTGTCTGTGATAAAAATACTAGTATCTAGACTAAATCCCCTACATTCAGATACTAAAATAACTGCATGGATACTCTGACCTGTCGAGATTTGTTACGTTTTCTTCTCCATAGAGGCATTAATAGAGTAACTTAGTTTTCTGTCTGGACAGCAATTTAAATTTGAAGATATTTAGCGTTCTATTTTTGATCAGATGTGTCTGAAATGGAATAACAAATTCCAAAGCTACTGATGGAAAATACAAGCAGAAAGAAAAGATAATTAGCCTAGTTCTCATAGATCTTGTTGAAGTCCTCTTTGGAAATCAAGCTAAAAGAATCCCTTGCTGATTGACCTTATTTTGTTGAACTTACATTTGGTGTAATGGAAGGCTTTCTTTTTAGGAGACTGCCTCAAAATTAAGGCTTTGGAACTTAGTTCCACATGACTTTATATTCTGTTGCCCTGCTGCAACATGTTGAAAGTGAATTATGTCCTCCTTCTGAATGTAAATTTGAAAAACTTTAAAATGGATTTCCTATATATAGAATTACCTCATCTGAACATTAATTGCTTGTCTTCCCTCAAACTGATAGTGTATTTAGTATCGAAATATAATTAACATTGTTTGACATCCAAAAAGGCTACTGTGTCTTTTTTCCAGAAAATAGATAGGATAATAATTATTGTCTGTATTCACTGTTGCACCACTGACAGATCTTTCCCCTGTAGGCTACTGCTTGTCTGGGAGGAGAGAGCTGCTTTGGCAAAGCTCAAAGAAAGAGTTATCAATGAAGGTGGAAGAGCAATTTTAAGGATAGAGGAAGAAGAATGGAAGGTAAGTACTGTTGATAGGAATGCATGTTGCTTGGGTTGAATGACTGGTGCATTAGAAAACTACTGTTTACAACTTTACACTTATACAGTTGTACAGTTTTTGTTAAATAC
Organism: Cephalopterus ornatus; assembly: GCA_013396775.1. Classification (NCBI taxonomy): domain Eukaryota; kingdom Metazoa; phylum Chordata; class Aves; order Passeriformes; family Cotingidae; genus Cephalopterus; species Cephalopterus ornatus. The sequence continues at coordinate 84,742 of VZRE01012318.1, read as the reverse complement.
TCACGATGTGCTTTGCTAACAGTGAATGGGGACACATCATGAGAGTTAGAGCAAGCTGGGTTTTTTTAGTCATGAATATTAAGCATTACTCTTGGGCAAAAATATAGCCTAAAAGGCTTTTCTGCATCAGAAATTATTTACATTCCAAATTATGAGTTTTATTACATAAATCCTCATTTAACATTAACACACCAGAACTACTGAAATGTATCGAGGTGAATACCCTCTGTGTTTAGGTGCATGAAAATATTTCTTACCATTGTTTACTTTCTAAGAGTGAAAATAAGCCAGTAGATTCCCACCAGAACACTATTATTGTTGTTTCTGATGCATGCGGGGGTAAGCCACTAACTGATTATCATGGCAGAGCGGAAGGTCACAGACCTCTGAGCCACAGAGAGATGCAGATACCAGTTCCTGTGAAGTGATGAGAATTAGGCTGTGCTGAGGCCAGTGAGAGAGCCAGACCAAGCAATCCTCTGGCGGTCCATAGGCCAGTGTTCTGTGTTTGGAACTCTTTGCATACATTGTAGTTTTTCTGTCCCTCAGCTCTTCTACTCTCAGCTACTCACTGTTTTTCTTAAGAGACTATGAAACAGAATTTAAATCTCCCTCTATGTGCAAAACTCTACTTAGAGCAGTTTCATCTTCAGTTCTATTCATTTTGTTTAAAAAAAAGAAAGAAACAAACCAACCAAAGCAAGCCTCAAACTTGTCAAGCAATGACAGTAGTGCAGGTATGTAAATACTGGGAGCAAAAAAGAAGCAGGCTAAATCTGTGATCACAATGACAGCCTACAGTTGAGTTCACTTCGGGATCATGGAATATCCTGAGTTGGAAGGGACCCACAAGGATCATAGATCCCAATTCCTGGCTCTGCACAGGAATCCCACCATGTGTTGTCCAAAAGCTCCTTGAACTCTGTCAGGCTTGGTGCCGTGAGCACTTCCCTGGAGAGCCTATTCTAGTGCCCAGCCACTCTCTGAAGGAAGAACCTTTTCCTAATATATTGATATAAACCCTTATAAAATATAAACCTTTTCCTAGTACATATGATACTGAAATCGTATCAGTTATGCTTGCTACTCTTAGCATGTTTTAGAAATCAATTACCAGGATTCATTTTGTAACCTACATGTTACAGCATACCTTAAGAAGAATGAAAGACTGTTAGTGTTTCAAATAAAATTTCTACCTCAGCCTGTATTCTTCTTGTATACTAAGCTGAATTTCTTCTGGTTCACATTTCTTGTCTTAGACACTACCTTCGTGCTTATTGAAACTAGCCCATCTCCAGGAATGGCAGCTTCATAGAACTAGTCTGCAGAAAATCCCTCAATTTATTGGAAGATTTCAGAGTCTTGTTGTTCTGGATCTATCCCGGAACTCAATTGAAAGCATACCTAAAGAAATTGGTGAGTTGTGCTTTCTTTGAAGTTGTTTTTCTAAGAAAATTGCACAAATGTGTCATTTTTGTGCCCTTTGCCTGTCTAAGAATCCTATTGGGTAGTCAGAAAACAGATGATTTAAATCTGACAGTGAGATAGAGATCTCCAAACCACAGATTCCCTATAAATTAAAAAAATGACTGGATGGAAGAGACATATCTTTATGAAAGCTCCCCATGTTAAAAAAAAGCCTGTAAGCACAGCAGGGACTAGACATCAGAATTCAGCTAGAAAAGTGATATTGAAAAACAGGCTTCATGTTCTGAGTCCACAGCATAAGTAGCCTGTTCATAATTTTTTAGTTTGGGGGTTTTAGAATGCAGCTCTGTACTAAAGAGTCCTGAAGTCCTACTACTTGTATTTCAGTGATTTTTTATTTTATTTTTTTTAAATTTGTGAGAACACAGAGCATTTATAAAACAGTTAAAGGATAAGACAAAACAAATAATATTGTACTTCAAATAGAATGAATGTGAGCATTCCTCATGTCTCATTTGTGCTCTCTGCAGGCCAGCTGACCAGCCTCCAAGAGCTGCTTCTCAGCTACAATAGAATAAAGTCTGTTCCAAAGGAAATAAGTAACTGCATCAGTCTGGAAAGATTGGAACTGGCTGTCAACAGGAGTATCTGTGATCTTCCTCCTCAGGTTTTGACACTGTTTTGTTTTGTTTAATGCACATTTTTTTAATTTATCCCAACCCAATTATCATTAATGGTGCACTCCATGTTTTCAGATTTGTTGCGATACTCTGATTTCACAACTAATCCACAGAAACGCTGATGTGAACAGCCTTTCTATGCCTAGTCAAACTGAAGGCATGTGAGAAAGACATACCTGAGTCCACTCCAAAATACAGTTCATGCAATTTGATGCATAAAAATTGAAGTATTTGACTATTGAAAAATGTCACATTGCATGGAGTGTGACATACTAAGGGCAGCGCTGTCTTTAAAATTCTCTTTCTCCATGAGGCTTAGTGCTTATATGCATTGCAGTCACGGCTTTCAGCCTCTCAGCACTTAGGGCACTTGCTACCGGGTGAGGTAAAGTTCTTCTGCCTGACCAGTTTGAAACCTACCTACCTTCCAGGTGAGAACTGTAACTGTTAGATAATACCAGCTAATGTAACTCGGAAACCATTCTGTGTTAACTAGCTCCAAAATATGTTGTAATGTTTGTTAACATTGTTAGAGCGCTGCTGTAATGCTGCAACAGCTACACAAACCTGCATTAAATCTCCGCTTCTTTTCAGCTCAGCGATTTAAAGAAGCTTTCACACATAGATTTGTGCATGAATCAGTTTACTACCATCCCTTCAGCTCTTCTCAACATGCCACATCTAGAATGGTTAGATATGGGGGGAAATAAACTCCAGGAGCTTCCTGATGCAATTGACAGGTAAATAAAACTCAAAGCTCATCTTAATCTCAATTCCATTGCATTGAGATTCTAATTATTAAATGCTACTTCAAAAGATAATTTTTATGTTAACTTCACTGCAAACTTAAGATTTTCTCAGCCCTAAAGTGATGTTTTGGCTGAGCTGGAATAATCCATTCAATTAACAATATAAGGTTTAATATTTACTGCCAATGACATTTTCAAACAGAGATTAGGTGATCATCTTGGATAGGGGGTTTCCTTAGAGACTTGTTGTATTATAAGAGTCCTTTATGTGGCTGAAAAATTATTTATTTTATAGTAATGATTGATAAGATTAATTTTCTAAATCTTGAGTGCACAAATATCTGTTTTTCAGAATGGAAAATCTCCACACTTTATGGCTCCAAAGGAATGAGATAAACTCTTTGCCAGAAACCATTTGTAATATGAAAAATCTTAGTACTCTTGTTCTTAGCAACAACAAACTTAAGGATATTCCAGCTTGTATGAAGGATATGACAAATCTGAGGTAAGAAAAAGCAACAGAAATATAAACAGAAATACTAGAAGATAGGTTTTAAAGCCTTCTTCGAGTTGTATATCATAGAATGATATTAAGGAAGAGGAAAAGAAAAGGCACGATCACAGTTGTACAGATGGACACAATACCATATAAATCAGCAAAATTGCACACAGTTGAGGATCTAGTCAAGCAACCTTTGTGTAGTGAAACTCATTTAAAGAAGAAAATGATGATAGTTACTGTCTCGAATGAAAAAGTAGGCTATAATACATTTTCTCATTTCCAAAAATGTCCACATGTCCCCTCCTATACTTGGCCTTTTATATCACTCTCTAAAGCCAAAAGCTTGTAGAAAAATATGCGACAGGCATAAAAATGGCAAAAAGTAGAACTTTGCCACTGAGAAATCAAACATTCAGAATTAAACAAAAATGATTAGGTATAAGGACACGGAAGAAAGGATATGAAGAATAAAAAAATAATGAAAATTCTAAATGAAATATGAAATACTACTTCGTATACCATGACAGAAACTTTCCTGTTTGCATTTTCATTTGGATTCCTGAAGGCTGGCCATTTTAGAGAAAGAGCATGCTAGTGCACATAAATCATGTCTAAACCAGTAAGACTATTACTATTTCTAGCTGTTTTGGAAGCACCTCTTAAACCAAATATATGCAAGCACAGGTCCAAGGATGGTCCAAGAACAAAGAGAGACAGGACTGGCTACTGCCTTCCAAAGCTGGGAGGAGACATTTGCACTGTTCTTATTACTCCTCTGTTTGTGAAAGCTCGACACTCCTGACAATGGGGTGAAAACCTGAACACAAAGTGACAAAAGATAGCTAGGTTTTTTCCCACCACAATCAGCTACTGTTATTATAAAGTGTCTTCTTAGTTTACTTAATACTATTGATAGAGGGATGAGTTTAGTACAATAAAAGCCTTATTTTGTTTTGTTCAAAATACTGATTGAGAAATCTTAATTCAGTTTCAAAAGAATTGTTTTCTCTGGACAAAACTTATTGCAAGAGTAACCTTTTCTGGTGAATTGTCAGATTTGTCAACTTCAGAGACAACCCACTGGAGCTAGAGGTAACACTCCCTCCATGTGAGGATACAGAAGAGGAGGAACAACAGGAGATGTTTGGCATTGACTTCATGCACATGTACATCCAGGAGTCCCTCAAGAAAACGGGTATGACTTTATTAGTTTTGATCTCTCTGGAATACAGTGAGAAAGGGAAGGACAAACTGGATAAATAAAATCTAGGATATGTATACAAACGAAACATGAATAGTCTTCTTAATAAATGAATAACATTTTCCAAAAAATCTGTAAACTGATTTTTACTGAGGGCAGGGGGTGCTTTTATCAGGAGTTGGCACTGTAGGTCTTCACACAGACAGCATATATTCTGGTAGGAACACACAGGCACCATGGAATATTGGAATAAAAGTGCCTGAGTTACTTACAGCTGGGATAAATGGAAGGTGTCTTTTGTATTTGTAATTTAATCAGTTTACATACTGTGGTTCTTACAGCACCGCTTATCTCATGAAGCTCAACTTTTCCTATTTTTGGATGTTGTCCAGATGGTACTACCAAAGAAGGAATGAGAGATGCTTATGTTCCCAACATACATCTTCTAGCAATGAAGTATCAACATCTGATAAACAGATGTTTCTCACAACTTGCTTTCCCTGACACGAAGTCAGTCACCTAAACAAAACAGTCCCACAGTTTATTCCCATTTCTAAAACACTATGATGACAAAAATTTGCTGTTTGTAGGCCCAAAGGTAACAGTTTAAATGTTGCAGTAAGAAGCCAAAAAGACACTTTTGAACATATGTGCAGGTGGCAGCTGTTTCTTGCAGAGATCACTTCATTGCAGATATAAGATGTTCTCTCTGATCTTCATTCTGTATTTTGTGAAGGCTTAAAAAATTAATGCAATGCTCTTGATTTAGAACACTAGGCCAGTTTTTCAGCAAAATTGCATTCATGAATGAATAATCAAATTAGCAGAAATACATCAAGAAGTCAGTTTACGAGTTAGTTTTCTTCCTTAATAGATTCCCCTAGCAGCACCGGCTGATGAAAGAACCCAGGCCTACTTAAATAATTTAAGAGGAAATACAAAGCTATCCTGAACTTCAAAGTGAAAATAAAGTATGTTATTTCCTCTCTTATTTTAACCTGTTGTCTTTCAGGAAATCTGGAAAGTTGTACTTCTGATCCTCCTCCTATCATAAATCCTAATGAATAAAGAATGTAACTGAGAATGGAAGACAACACCAAGTATACTTCTTCCCAGCAAAGAGGCCTACAACAGGTGTCAAATATTCCTAGGGATTTTATTTTTCCACTGATGAGAACTAGTTTGCATATGTGTAATTCCCAGTGAAACTGGGAAATATAAGACCTTTTCCTGGGTACAGGAAAGACTAAAACAGGGGGTTTTGTAAACATTGAATTAGCTTTTTAAAAAAATCCAGGTAAGTTTTTTAGGGTTTTTTTCCCCCTAACAATTCCAAATCTATCTCCTGTCACGTAGTTGGCTCTGTTGCCAAAGATGGACTTGGGACAGCTGTCAGCAGGACATTCTCCAGGGATACAGCAGACTCTGTATAATACTGTAGTGCAGCCTTGTATCCTTGTTGTTGTAAATATTCAATCCGCCCATGATCAATCAGCCGTTTACAGAGGCAACCTATCTCCTTTCGTTCTTCAACAGTAAGTATCCTAGTGTCATAAAAGGGAGGAAAAGAATGAACAACATCTGTCAGAGGAATAGTTGTTTTAGTTAACATTAGTAGTTAAGCTTAGAGAAACTACTGAAATCACTGTAAGTTCATCTCAGTCAGACAACTGTGACTGTTCATATATTTTGAAATGTATGTCCATAAAAACTGTATTTTTAAAGTAAAGTATTTCTATAAGTTCAGTGATAAGTTTGTTTCTGCAAAATGAGTCCTTTTGAGGACCCAAAACAATTTAATGTGTCACTATACATAATTTTGCTTTTCTGCTGGAGTCCATTTGCTAGAAAAAAGAATTACATACCCTTGCCATGTATCACAACCACTGTCTGCCATGCTGAATGTTTGCTCATGTCCTTCTGTGTCATTAGTTTGGTCTTCACTTTCTTCACTTGTAGAGGCTTTGCTTGTGGTTTCTCGCATGCCACAAGTGGCCCAACTACTCATTCTCTGGAAATAATGGAATTCTACTGCGCCCAGTCCTAGTGATTTAAAGAACTCTCTGCCTACATAATGTGTCCAGTCACACTTGTGATGGCAACACAGAGCAATGACAATTCCAGCTACAGGTTTGTGGTCTTCTACATTGCTGTCACTCTCAGCAGCAGTGTCAGGAGCCACCTCTGTCGTAGCAGTCCTACAGCGTTTTGCTGCAGGCTCTTCACTTTCTCCACCACAGCAAGCTGAGTAACTTTCAACCAAGCATCTCAGAGCAAGATCTGGGAATGAACAGATACACCTCCAAAAAAATATCCATAAACACCATGCCATTATTTATACAGGCTCCATCATGATTGGGAATGTACTTCCCATAAAGAAAAATACATCACAAACTAAGACAAAAAGCAATTTTAATGATAACAAAAAATTATAAGCATGCTGTGAAAACATGAAAACCCTCAATGCTAAATTAATATTATGAGACCTCCAGAGCTCCTCAGGGCTTATCCTCTGGAATATTTGTTCTACAGAAGTGAATTTGAAATACTTGGGAAATAAATTGGCATATTGTAGGAGAATCTCCTCCCTGTAAAACATGCAACTATTTGCTCCAGAAGTCAGATATTTAGGACACAATCTATTTAACATGCACAAGTACTTCTTAAATGCTTAACTGTGTCATTTTTATCACACTGCCTAGAAAGGTGTAGTAGGCATATAACGTTACAAAAAGTATTAGTTTAAAATAATCAGGACAGAAACACATTTTTATTTGTTTGCTTGGGATACATATTCAGACAGCCAACACAAATTTAGAAAGAAAAAGTATTTTAGCACAGAGGCAACTGTGCTAAAAAAAGTACTCTCAACAGAGTACAAATACATGACCCACGCCATCACACACTATTCTTTGTTCTAATGTATAGAGCCCAAGAAAGGCTTTACTTCTGCCTAAACTATCCTTGCACCTATTATCCTTTTACTATTCCCCTGGTGTCAATAGATAATTAGAATATAATTGCTATATTCAGCAACAAAGGGTTAGAGGGCAAGAAAAGCTTAAAAGGATAGTTTCGAAGATCAGTCCATTCAGAGTATAAGATTTAGTATCCTAACTTTCTGCAGTTCACATATCCATAATTCATACCTGTTGCAGCACCACACAAATGCTTCCCAATTCCTACCACCGGTAGTTTTTTCTTCTCCAAAATAGGTACTTTACCTGGAGGGGGAAAAAACAAATAACCAACAAACTCCCCATGCAATCCACAATAACCCCAGCACCTATATTATTAGAGGTGGGGCAATATTTTTTCTGAATAACATAATTTCTGCACACTTAGAAATAAATGTTTACCACTACTAAAACTACAGTGGTTGGTTCAAATGAAAGTTTCTTTTACTAAAACAGATTAAAAGAGTAGGATGCGGTGTCTGGGAAGCACATTTAACCATTTCAGCCTTTCTATATTGCCGATGAAAGGTAAATATGAAATTAATGCATTTCCTGATGAAAGGTGTTCCACAAATTCTATAGCATTGATGGTGCATACTTGTACCTAAACCAAACAATGCAAAGATGTTTAATCTTGCAAGTTCTAAAAAACCTTAAAAATGCATTTGTTTTGGTATTCCTCACCTGTAATGATGTCCTACAAGTGCATAGAGTAGAGAACTTTAAAATCTCCATTTAAAATATGTGTGTATATGTACACATGCCTGTGTGTATATATGTGTATACACACAGCAGTAACATATCTGAGCAACCACGGAGAATAATCTTCAAAACCCAAACCATTTAAGCATTCTGCATACAAACTGACTTGAACCCCAGTATTCAAAATTTAAGAATAAGCCTCTATTTCAGAGTGACACAAGCCAAGAAGGGACTTACCTAAACATAAGTGCTGAATATCAACTTGAAGCCTCTCAAATACAGAATCTCTTCTTTGATGTTTTCCATCCACCTGTTTAAACAGAACAAGATTATTAAGTAGGGCTGGCCACTAATAACTATAATATTGCTCTGGGTATTAATGCCAGACCTTTTTCCTGTCAAGTCAACATCTGTGAATTTCCAACATTAAACACCAGGATTTTTTTTCCTAATAAATTTGCTCTTGGCGAAGTATGGAACATAGAACTTTTAAACTTTAAATTTATTGAAGTTAAAAATCTGATACTAACAGCTTCAATGGCAAGAGTTTAAAAATCATACTCTGCTAATGTGACAATCCTCTTACCTTGAATCTTGTGGTTGCTCTTTCCACAAGCAAAAACTGCACATTTTCAACATTCTGCAAGGCAACATCAACCCAATGAGACAGCTTTCCTCGCCCAGCTCCAAACTCAACAAAACATCTTCCTGGACCAAGTAAATGCAATTTTTCCATGTTACCTAAAATAGAAGCCTACAAACATCAAAAGATTATTTGTGAACCAAGCAAATATATATACACAGGGTATTGTGATGCCTTATAGAAAAATGATTACTTCACCAAACTGCAGAAGACTTTTTCAAGCCTCCCCTTCAGTGAGGGATTAAGGAAAAGATGCTGTTTGTACAGAGGGATTATACATTCTGGCTAGTCAGCAGCACCCCGCCCTTCTTCCCCTGCTCACAGAACTCCACTCAGAACTCTGTGGAATGGATACTGGGGCTCAGGTACACATCATAATATTTTTCTCACTGATCTTCAAAGTAGCCATCCAAAATATGGGTACTGTACTGCATTTTCTGTAAAGCACCACTGCTTGTAGAGCTCTCTCTCTCCTGCAGTTATGTGTGTTGTAATACATAGGAAAGCAGTGCACAGGAAACACACATTTCTTACTGTTAAATTTTTATTCCCAAAACTTTCTATTTTACTACACTATACAATCCATCTCCCTTAAAATTTCTGCTGTTTAATAGACATTGAAAAGGCAGAAGGTAAACTCAGGCTCTCCAATTCTTTTTGTGCATCTGTTACTCAACCAGGAGACCTACGACTAGCTCTTACAGAAAAAGATTCCTTCTTTGCAAATATTTTACTTTTTGTAACTCAGTTTTATTATGAGTTAATAAAAAATATTAATATATAAGTAATAATTCAGAACACCACACAATTTAAAATTGATTTCAGTAAATAAACTTCTGTTATTCACACTTAAGAAAGCAGCCATTCACAGACTGTATATATGCTATTATTTGAAGAGCACAGTTGTAAAGCGTATCAGATTTCCTCTATAGGAAGCTACAAGCATTATACACACAGAGTGGCTCAGATTTATAGCAGCACAATTTCAGTTCAAACCCATCTATAGCTATTAGTAAATCAGTGACCACACCTGTTGTTTCAAGTGTTTGAAAGCAGATTCCCCATTCTTTGGGTCATTTAAGGCTTCTTGTAAAGCCTGGTGGGACAGTATTTCTTCCTTAAGATGAAGTTCCAGGCCTGCATGAAAATGCAAAACTTTTTTAGGTATCACTTTCCAGTTTCCAAGAGTCCCAGGTTTGTAACACACATTATGACAGAGGCATGAGCTCCATCTGTAGCACCAGCAAGTGGTCTGTTGGGAGCATAAATCTCTCATCACATGTTTATAATAGAGCTGTATTGTTATCTGTAGTAATATTTGAGTGGGAAACAAAAATTGAAGGGAACAAAGGATCGGTGTTTTATCATTCAATCTAGTTTATTTTTTGTAGTAAAATTTAGCTACTGGAGTCTGCCTATAATTACTTCATATGTGTTTAATACCACATCTCATATTTTTACGGGTATCTAACAATGGAAATAACAATTAAATATTTAATCAATTAAAACCATCTTATTTTTAGTATCAGGTAAACTCACCATTACTTGCTTTTTTCAACTTGACAATTAAGTTCTGCAGCTCTTCAGTGGATAGCGAAGATAAAGCGACCTTTTTAAGGAAAAAAATGCCACCTATAAATACAAGACCTTTTAAGTTTTCTAGTGCTTTATAGTCATATGATAAACTGCAACATGTTATGTAAGGACTGAACTTAAAAAATTGTACTCACTTGCTTTTCTGGTATTTCTGCCGCATCTTTTAAACCTGCATTAATATCTTGAACAAAGTAGACCTTTAAAAAAAATCAAAAGAAGATTAATCTGATTCTCTTAATTATCAGGAATCAAATAACTACATTCTTCAGCATTTTTATCATAAGATATGTAGCAATAGCTATCCACTGCAAAATAAGATTTTCCAAGTAATTTCTCTTCCTATAGTCTGATCCTGAATCCCTGGCACAAATGAGTGTTCCAACACGTTTTTACAAGATTGAACATGTTTGCACGATCTAAGCAGTCAGTGCTTACTAGACTGATTCCAGAGACCACTTTAAGGTTTCCCAGGTAATAGTGAAGGTGCAATACTAATAAGGCAGAAAGACAGGCAATAAAAAAGCCATTGTCTCTTTTCTGGGAATAGCTTTTAAACACGTGTTCTGTTCCTTCCCTCAGCACTGGCTGCGTGTGTCTGCCCAGCTTTCCATGACTCACTGCTGGCCTGCCAGAACCAGGCAGTTGGCTGAAAGTACCTAGAGCCTCCTCGCTAGTTCTGCTTTCCAAGGACAACCTCTCACCCAGCCTCCGAAATGAATGGCATTGCGAGAGGCTGTTCTCAGGGTACATTTTTGAGAAAAATTAATTCAGCTTTTTTTTTTTTTTTTTTTTTTGGTAACTAAGAGAACTGAAAAGTTGTACCAAACTATAGTATGTAGGGACACAGAACAGGAGGAGACTGGAAAGTGAATTCCATTTCAGGAAGTACTTATTCAGCTTCCATGCTGTCCTTACTGTAGTGCTTGCTAGAAGTGCTGTCCAGCTCACTGCTGCTGTCAGCACAACGCATTCTCTGCAGAGATGTAATGTTTAAGGTCTTAAATCTGAAAGGAAGTGCTGATTTTATGCTGCACTCACAGGCTTTGGCTTCTCTCTTGAATTACATTTTTTTAAATGCTTTTGTAGTTGATCTTCATATACAGTGCTAAAAATCAAAATGGAAAGAAAAGTAAGTAACAGCATTTGTCATGTGAACTCTGACAAAGAACAGGGAGAGCATTTACATATACTCACTGTTTTGGATCAAGAGGGCAGGGAATTCTTTTTCTGTCATTTTGTTCCTAGTTAGAAAAGTTTTAGACAACAGTTCAGCATGCATTCAGTGTCCTGTTTCAAAAAAGCTGTTGAGGGGCATCAGTTTCATAAAACATCTATTCACAGGTAGATGGGTTAGTCGGAATGGAGAAACTGAGAGAAAAGTTTAATACTTAACTGGATCCTAAAGCAATAAACCTATAAGGCAACAGCAGCGTTACCGCTGGGCTGGCCCGAGTGCCTCGGCACACGAGGGCTCGGAGGAGGCACGGGCGCTGCCGATGCCCCCCGCGCTGACGGACCAGGGCCCCGCGGTACCGCCGGGGCTCCCCGAGCCCGCCCGCCCTCCCGGCCGGAGAAGGGACCCCGCACCTCCTCCTGCCCGTGCTCTCCGCAGAAGCGCCTCCCCGGCGCCGGGACCANCTTGTGGCCCCGCCCCGCGGGCGCCCAGCGCAAGATGGCGGCGGAGCGCATCTTCGACCGGGCTGTGCCCGTGCGGCTGCAGGGCCGCGGCTGCGAGGAGCGGTGAGCCAGGGCGGCGGCGGCGGCGGGGCGGGCTGGACTGGACTGGACTGGACTGGACTGGGCTGGGCTGGGCTG
>VZRE01012318.1:45823-72277 GCA_013396775.1 Cephalopterus ornatus | reverse complement strand
CCGGGACACGGGGTAGGGACCGGGTGTACCTGGGCCGGGGACAGCCGGCGGGGCCGAGCGGGTGCTGTGGGTACCTCGCCGAGGGAGCGACCGCGCGGAGGCTCCGCAGGAGGGCCGCAGTGCCCGGGGGCAGGGACGGCCCGGGGCCGGGGCGGCTGCCGGGCCCCGCGCTGTGTTTGGCGTCTCCCGGGCGCCGCGCGGAGTTTGTTTGGTGCCTGCCGGGCCCACGCGGTGAATGTTTGGCGTTTCCCGGGCCGCAGCGTTGCCCGCGGGCGGTCCCGCCTCGCCCCGCTCCTCCCGCCGCAGCGCGGCCTCCCTTGGCCGCGGCCCCTCGGCACCGCCGTGTATACGGTTCAGCGGGGCACAGCCCGGGAGAGCGGGGCACAGCCCGCGCCTCGCCCACACCCTGCGTTTGAGCCCCCTGGGCGAGGGAGCGTGTGGGTGGGTGTCTGGGGCAGCCCAGCCGTTCCTGGTGTGGCGTCTGTGAGTACAGCGCTGTAGGTCCTGTCTGCGTTAGGCAGCGTGTGCCCGGCTTGCCTCTGTGGGAAGGCGTGTGTTGTAACGTAAGTAGCTTCTTACTTGACAAGAAGTAAATGAAGATAAAATAGCGCTGTGTGATTGTTAGAAGTTTCAGCAATCGTTAATGAATTCCAACAGGCTTTTCCGAAGGTTATCGTTTCTGGACAGTTTCAAAACTTCTGCATTGCTAATTAAAGTTTGGTGGATAACAGGCAAGCAGCAAAAAACCCAGCAGTGACTGAGGAGCTGCAATGACAATTGAAACTGTTAAATCTTAGTAGTAGTCATCAGTGGGAACTTTCTTAATGTTTCTGCTGAAATTTTTGTTTTTGAAATGTCATTGATTCTTGTAATGCAGCTGTGAACATGTTGTTTCGAGAATGTTTTCTTGATTTGTTATTTTTTTGTCCGCAGGAGATTAAATGTTCGAGTGAATATTGAGCTGCTGTCCATTTCTAATCCTGTTCATAGAAAGGTTGGTAGATGAGTCGTATCTGTGTCATTCATTGGGTATTACCTGAATTCCATTTTATAAAAGGGTAATAGACAAAGGAAATAGGATTTTAGCATTTGTCGTTTGATCTTACTTTATTTTTTATATAATTTATTGAGTCGTTTAGTTGGTTTGGGATGGTGTGTTTTGTTGTTGTCTTTTTTTTTTCCCTGCCCTAGCCTTTTCAGCCCTCTCTTTTAGTTTGGTTGTACTTGGGTCTTAGTAAACTTGCATGTGAAAAGTATTTGGAGACCCTTAGGGGAACATGGGTTAGAGATTCAGAACAGTACCTGAGACTAAAGGTAGTTAGTCTAAGGTACTAAATTAGCAGTACAAAAAATAACTCATCTTCTACCTTAAGAAAAGTAGTAATGAGATTACAGCAGCTCCAGTAGTAATCTCTTTTGTTATATGTCTTAATTGTCTCTTAAATTGTACATGCACTCAGCATGATGTTAAGTTTGATCATGAGTTGGTTATAGTGTTATTGAGTAAAGGTTTGTAAAGGATTACAGCATTTTTTGGTAAGATTCTCCCAGTGGTGGCAATGATAGTAGTAATTCTTCACACTGTGACGAAGAAGTTCAATTAGGAACGGAGTTCCATGCTGCAGGCTGTGTCAGGAGGAGCCTGGAAGTGCAGTTTGGTACATCAGTGAGCAGTCACTCTGAAAAGACAAGTGCTTCATCAGCTAATGGGACATCAGACTAAGCAGGTGCTTTTATCGCACACATCAGTCTGCCCCGTGTGCTCGGGGTGCTGTTAGTGTCAGTGTAAACTGTCTGCATGTGTCGATTTGTGCATCTCCAGCTGAGAGTTTTGTTGGCGTTCCTGGCACCTGAATTACTGAAGCGTGTTTCAGTTCTGTACTTGTACCTGTGCGCTTCAGTTATGTTGGAAGAGCTGTCAGGTTTCTACTTTTTTACCTCTGCTGGGGAATATTTGATTCTTTGCACAGGTGTCAGCCTTGTTACAGGGAACAGGTGCCTGGGCCTGATGTAGCAGGTGTTTTGCATAACCCCTTCCTTGTAGTGCAGGACTTAGTGCTTTCAGAGAAGGCAGTTTGTCCAGAACATTGTGTAGACCTCCAGTGAACAAATGAGCGTCAATTTGAAGGCTAAGCAGCACTTATTTCCTTACTGGACTTCAGCTGTATACATTCTGTATTCACTTGATCTTCCAGTATATAAACTCTTCAGATGGTGGTTTCTTAAACTTTCAGGAGCAGTATGCTCTGAAAAATTTCCAGTTTTGGGAATGATATGTTTGTGATCATCACAGTGGACTGCTAGTGCTACACTCTATTTCATCATTGGGTAAAAATAGCAAATAGGGTTTTTTCCAGAAAATTATGAATGCTCATGGAATTTTGAAACCTTTGCCGCTCAAAGTTGAAGGTTTTTACTTGGTTTATTTTTGTGAAAAACAATTTTCTCTGTTTTCCCACTGTAATGTTTGAAGTTCTGTTTAGTGTTTTACACATTTTGAATTAGTTGCCACAATTCTATCATATTTTTGGTTAAACAGTGAAACCATTCAATACTGTTTGCAATATTGGTTTAAAATATTTAAACACTCCTGGGTGGTTAATAGTATTTTAAATCATATTTAAATATCCATCTTTTCAGGACTTAGCTGTTCGATTGACTGATGATACTGATCCTTTTTTCCTTTATAACCTTGTCATATCTGAGGAAGATTTTCAAAGGTAAGTGAAATTATAATATCTTCTCTGTGAAGTGTTTCTAAATGGCAAAAAAGAATGAGGGAATATTTTTATCTTGGAATGGTCTGTGTTAGAATTCAGGTTTTTACATTTTTCCCCTATGGAGTTTGGTCAGTATTTTGGCAGGTTTGCTCTCTTTGAGCAGTTGGTGAAACAGCCAGGTGCAGGAGAGTGATCGGCTCAGGGTTATACAGGTGGATGTGGGATCCTGATGTAAAATTCCCTGCGTAGATACAGTGCCACAGTTCATATTGCCGATTGCATCTTGTGTTTATAACTAATTCTTATAGACTGTTCTGTGCCTGTGAACTACTTCAGGAAATAAGTCTGCCTGGACATAGATTCACAGACCTTGCATACCAGTTGTACTGTTTGGTCTCATTTACTTGATCAGAATTTGATCACTGATCATCAGATTTGGGCATCAGGCATGAACACTTCAGTTTTCTGCTTTCTTTGGGTTTGTTTGTGTGGTTTTGGTTTTGTTTTGGGGATTTTTTTTTTTTGGTTGCTGGTTGATTTTGTGTGTTTGTTTTGTTTTTCTTGGAGGGGGAGTGTTTTGGTGTGTTTGTTTTTAAAAAGAGAAGTGTGGTCAGTGTGCAGACCAAGTGGCAAAAGTAAAATAGTGTTTGCAAAGCAGAGGTGCAGAAGTGTTTTGTTATGCAGAGGTACAGCGTTGTGCATTCGGTGATGGAGGTTTCTGTCTCTAACTTTACTGCATCTGTGGTGAAGGGGAGCAGTTGAATAGACAAGTAGGCAGATAGTCTTGGTGATGGGGGAGTGTCCCCTCACTGCCCTTTGCCTCTTCCATGTGCCCTGTCCAGTAACCTCTGTGCTGTGAGGAAGATGCCTGCTCAAGGGAGCACATTTTGTTGTGCCACAATAACTTCTGTGAAAAACAGTGCAGCCCATTTGCAAGAACTCTTGAAATCAAAAATACGCTCCTGGGACCACGGTGTGGTCACATTTCTTATGTTTGAAAACAACGTGCTAGTAAACTTTAATGACATTATCAGAATTTGTTCTTTCTAGTAGTGTGAACAAAATATTTTATAGGAAATAAATTTCACTTCTATGTATTGTTAACATTTTTTTCCCATTCTGTTTATATAGTTTGAAATCCCAGCAAGGTCTCTTGGTAGACTTCTCTGCTTTCCCACAAAAATTTATAGATCTGCTTCAGCAATGCATTCAGGAACAGAACAAAGACACCCCAAGGTAGGTCATAAGGCCATGCTATTCTGTGTCTACGTGTTCTAAAAATACTTGTCAGTCCCTCAGACAGAGGAGAATCAGTAGTAGAACAAGGATGATTTAACGTGCCCCTGACACACCCAGGTTTGAGTCAGTGTCTGTAACAGACAAACCCCAACTCTCAGGAGGGCTGAGCGGTGGAATTGGTGTCTGGTAACAGTCTCTGCATCTGAGTTGAAGCTGGCAAGCTTCACAAGCTGGCAGATGTGCAAGAACGCAGCACTGTTGATTTTGGGTTTGTTCTGTTTTGGTTTTTTATCTTTTAGTAATTTAATGCTAGAGAACTGATTGGAAATTGGTGGAGCGAGGTGTAAATCATCCTGTTTCACAGGAGAAGGCAAGGTTATAAGGCATTCTGACAAGGATTTATTTTCTTTCCTTTCAGTATTCAGGTATTAAAATGTGAGGGGGGAGACCTGAGATCCAGTCTTCCTTTTAGTGGCCTTTTGATATGTTATTTCTGTTTGTGTGGGTACCGAGGAAAGCCCCGTACCCAGCTCCACTCCAGGTAGTCAGGCCATTGCCTGAGTATGTCCTGTGGGTTGTGGATTTTACTAGTTTGTAGGATACCTAAAAGTTAGGAGTCTGTTTTCCTTTTGAATTTGATTACTAAGGCCCTACTTGGTTTTACACTCCCAAGTCCAAGATGGGCTGCTGAAAATTTTACAGATAAAGAAACCAATTAGTTTTTATTATAGGGTACAAGCATTTGAGTTGTGTTTTTTTTTTTTTTTATTATTAACTATGACATAGGGATTAAATTGTGTAATTCTTTCTCAAACAAAAACTGGACAGCCTTTTATTGCACATAAACAAATACATTTTATTTGGAAATAGCTTGTAGGATCTAAAGATAGTTTCAGAAAAAAATATGCTTAACATTTGATTATTTTGGTTTTTCCCTAGGTTTTTGCTGCAATTAGTTTCTTCAGCACCTGCTCTGGATCACACACCTGTCTCTTTAAATGTAGTGGAGACCAACCCTTTTAAACATCTTACCCATCTTTCTCTAAAATTCCTACCAGGAACTGATGCAGAAATAAAGAAATTTCTAGCCAACTGTTTGAAATGCCTTAAGGTAAAATGAAGGTTTGTCGTAACTGCAACTTAGGCCTTGGTGCTGTGTGTACATAAGCATTTTTTTCAGTCTGAATGCTTCAGAAGTATGTACCACATGGGTTTATTTTTCCTTTTAGCCCATACATGTCATTGCATGCAGCCACTTGGGTGCATTGTTATGAAAACTAAACTGTTACTGTTCCTCTGGCAACGAAAATGTGACCCTGTCACTCAACGTAAAGTGAGGTATTTCCTGCACTCAGTGCATGTGCTGGGCAGCTGCTGGATGCCTCAGTGTGTCCTGGGCACAGCCCGTGCTGAGGGACAGGGCAGCTGCAGGAGTAACTTACTGCAGCCTTGCTCTCTCGGCCCTGCAGCTGGGTGTGGGGAAGCGCCGTCTCCATGTAACTGTGAGGCTTTATGGACTGCAAGGGGCTAGGAGCTATGAATAGCACATGAAAACTGGAATGCCGATGCAGTTGGTAGCATGCTAGGTTTGATTTCAGGAGAAATTAGAGGTGTCTCTGTTGTCTGGTTCAGTTTCACAGCCTGGGATTTGTATTTCTCCTGTGCTGTCATGTTTGTAGTCCCCTAATAAGCCATTTTAATAACATACATTTACAGTATTTCAGTTGATTTCTTGTTTATGTCACACCTTTGTAAACAAGTCTTCATGATAAGATACTATTATAAAAATTGGGTAAGAATTTAATTCAGGGTTTTTACCTTGTGGGCTAAGGCCATTCTTTTAAATTTATTAGTTATATCTTATTCCATATGACATTTAATAAGGAGATTTTTGTTTCACAAATACAATGGGTATATGGTTTCTTAGGCCACCAATGCTGGTTAAATGGAAGCTAAATACTACTTGTGTTTTGGGAACTGAGGATTTGATGTGATGTCAATTTGCACATAGGAGGACAAATGGATGTTGGAAGAAAAGCTTAGAAATACTGAGGAGGATCTTACCAGGCAACTGAGCTACACTCAACAGGTACCATAATTCTTTAGCTTTTGTAGGTTGCACTTTTTTGATCTGTAGAAAATGTACGTTTCTGTAGGCTGGGTGATTAGCCACTACCTAGCCAAGATAATTGGCTTGGGAGTGAGTAAAAAGAAGAAAACAGTCTACTGTAGGTTTTCTAAAGAGTGAGTAAAGCCTGCAACTGAAGGATTAAATTTAGTTCTTGCAGTACTAAATCAGAGTTTTACTTTATTTTGTACAGAGGTCTGTCTGTGTATACACACACAAATTTAATACTAAATACGTGGTAGTCTAAAGATAAATGATAAATATGCCTTACATATTCAATGTTTATTTGGAAAAATTGTGAAACCATGGTAAAAAAAGTGGAAATCTTGGACTTCCAAGTTACTTGACTCCTTTTTGCTTTTTATAGTCAGCACAGTAATTACTTCACCTTTGGGTTACAAGAGGGTGATTTGTGTCAAGTTCTACAGTTATCAAGGTGACTTTTTTGACTCGTGAAACAGAACAATTCCATTAAAACTCCTATTGTGGAGCTTTTTTGGAGTGGAATATTCGTCTACAATTTCACTTTGAGTTACTGGAATGTGTTTGCTGAATTGAAATGCAGAATTACAGATCAAAAAGAGGAAAAGATGCTGCTGAAGTGTTTTGGATTTTTTTTCTGTTACAAGGGTAGGGAACATCAGCAGGCTGGTTTTTCACTCTTAAGTAGTGGTTGGAAGAAAATACAATTGGAAATTAAATTACTTTATTCACAGTGTCAGAAAGGTGCTCTTCAGCTTCTCAGTGCCTTACTTTTCCTAGTTTCAGAATGAACAGATATTTTGGCATCTGATACTGAAATTTAGACTTTTCTTAATAGTTCCTTTCAGTAAGTAACAGTAAAGAATCGTTCAATATTGACTGAAATGCTTAAATTTTTAAAAGTCTATACACTTTGCCAAACTTAAACAGAGCTTGTCAGAGAAGAGCCGGGAACTAGACAAACTGAAAAATGAATGGACATCATACACCACAGCTCTAACCAACAAACACTCACAGGAGCTGACAAATGAAAAGGAAAGAGCTCTCCAGGTATGATGGTGGAAAAGAATTAACAGTATTCTTACATGTGAATAGTCAGAATAATTGAATAACTGCTTAATTTCTTTGCTTCTCACAGGCGCAAACTCAGTACCAACAACAGCATGAGCAACAGAAAAAGGAATTGGAAACTTTGCATCAGAAAAGTATCCAGCAGTTGCAGAACAGACTCTCAGAACTCGAGGTCATCAATAAAGACCTAACAGAGAGAAGATACAAAGGAGACTCTACAGTCAGAGAACTGAAAGCAAAACTTTCTGGAATAGAAGATGTAAGGCTTCTTAATTTCTAAACCCAAACTTACTGGTGTTGGAGCATTAACACTGCCTGCCTGAGCATGTAATAGAAAATACAGCATATTAAGTTTGTTCATCTCCTCTTCATTCCGTATTATGTTTATTATTTAGATATATCTGTTTAAATTACTATTAATTTAAAATACTAATAATGACTATTAAGGTTTTCCTAAAAAATAGCGTTAAATTCCTTCCCACCATTCTAGGAGTGTCAGAGAGCAAAGCAGGAGGTGCTGTCACTGCGTCGGGAGAACACGACTCTGGACGCTGAATGCCATGAAAAAGAGAAACTCATTAATCAGCTACAGACACGGGTGGCTGTTCTGGAACAGGAGATCAAAGACAAGGATCAGCTGGTTACTAGGACAAAAGAAGTATTAGATGCGACACAAGAGCAAAAGGTTCTTCAAGCTTCAAAATAATTTTCTCTAAATTCTCTAGAACCTTCTTAATTGTGGTGTCCATAGAGTAGCAACTGACCATTTTTTTTGAATACGTCAAGTCAGCTTTCAGGTGTAGTTAAGGTTCTGAATTACAGCATCAAAAATATACTGGATTCAGTTTTAATATTGTGGTACTGGAGTATAGTTAGTGGTATTTTTTGTAAGAAAAAAAGAATTGAGATCCTGTGAAATCTGACTGAAAAGCAGTGACTGATATCTTGTAAGGATAGCTCTCAAAGAATTATGGAGGTTCTACTTGAAATCATAAGCGATGTCCATCACAGCGTTATTATATTTTGTAATATTCTTTTAAAGGTGATACTGGAAGAGAGTACAGAAGAAAAACAGAGGCATATTGAAAAACTAGAGACAACAATTAAGTCACTGTCAGCTGAACTCCTTAAGGTTTGTTCAACCATGACACTTCCCTTGTGAAACATCTTCCTTATTTTTAGGTGTTTATTTTGATAATGTCTTGGATTTTTTTAATAGGCTAATGAAATTATCAAGAAGTTACAAGGAGATTTGAAAACTCTAATGAGTAAGTTAAAATTGAAAAACACAGTAACAATTCAACAGGAAAAACTATTGGGAGAAAAAGAAGAGAGACTTCAGAAAGAGCAGAGGGAATTGCAGGAGATGGGACAATCCCTTCGAATGAAAGAGCAGGAGGTATTGTGATAAAGTTAGCCCTCTGTCTTATAAATGCTGTTGTATTTAATAATTTAAACAGAGCATTGTAAATACTGGGTTGTTTTTTGTGTGTTTTAACTTATTTAAGGTCTTAAATCTCTCAGTTAAGTCTTAAAAATTTCAGGTTTTTTAATGCTAAACTGATTTGTAAGATCCATTCGTATGGAAGAAAACTAAATTGTATTAAGAGTACAAAGAAATGTAATGGATGAATCAGCATCCTTTAGAAGACACATTCATGTAAGGTTGGTGAAGGAAGCAAGAACAGGAACAGAGTGAACATTTTTCTTCCATTGTGTGTTCCCCTGTTTAGAGTCATTGCATTATTTAATAATGGAAAAATAAAGGTCAGAAAGGATTCTGGCTGTAATCTTGCTGAAACCCTGGCTAAAAGGAGAGCTTACTTTAAAAGAATTACCATATTACTTGTGTATAAAACTTCTTTAATTTTGGAACAACTTCATAGATGCTTTTTTGTTGTTTGCATTTAGTAGTAGCTCCTGATGGTGTTATAATTATTATGGGACTATTACAGGTTTGCAAGCTCCAAGAACAGCTAGAAAGTACAATACAAAAACTCGAAGAAAGTAAGCAGCTACTGAAAACTAATGAAAATGGTAGGTTTATACAGTTCATTTCTCCCTCTCTGAAAATGACACAGTGATCTTGCTGCTACTGAAAATTAATGGAAGCAGCTATATTGGGGTTTCTGTGAAGAGCTGCAATTGCTGTCAGGTATGGAAAACAATGTGTGGGTGTGCAACAGCCCGGAGCTGCAAGTAGAGAAGGCTTCCCTTGGAGCTGGTGCTTGGGGTTGGGGCGGGGGCAGTGCTCAGACTTGGAGGGGTAGAGGAGACTTCAACAAATGGGCTTTTCATGGCACTGGGACTCCTACTGATGCCTCAGCTTGAGAAAAATAGCCCATCGAGCTGTCACTTCTTTTGAGGAAGGGCTGCTTACCATTTCAAACAGCTTGTAAGAGGTAGGAGATGAATTTGAGCTTTTTTTTCCCTGTGCAGTGATCAGCTGGCTGAACAGACAGCTCAGTGAAGTTCAGATGGCGAAGAGGCTGGACACTTCTGCCAGCACACACGGTGGTGGCAGGGCTGCCTCTTCACCTCATGGCATGGTAAGACAGCTATAAATCACAGGGTTGGGATGTAGTCATTAGTTCCGAAATGTGTGGCCTTACAAGAAGAAAATAAAATGTGCTTTCATCTTCTTTGGGCCTTAAAGTTTTGGGTGGGTGTGGTTTGTGGTTTTGTTTTGGATTTTTTTTTTTTTGAGACAACATAATACCCTGTTGGGTGCTACTTGATGTCTTGGGCCTCATAGGTGAGAATTTTCTAAGCTCTCATTGACATAAAATACACAAACCATTGCAGAATTAGCTTGGAAAAGATGAAGTGCAAGGTGAAGGGAAAAAAAGAGGCATTTTTATGTTGTGAAGTTAGATTACTAATTATCTTTGTAGAGATCGAAAAACAAGTGTACTGTTTGAATACTGTTACTAGTGATACTTAAAAACATGAAAATAAGGGGTAAGAGAAACATTACCTGCAGTCATTGTTAAATACCACAACTTACTGGTTGTGTGACAACTTACTGTGTTGTGACAGCCTGTACCTAGTAATTGATGAGCTGCTTGTTCAGTAATGGAGGGGCACATTCACACAGAGAGGTCTTGTGATTTATAGCTGGGTACATCCAATATATTATTCAGTTACAGGCTGTGTAGCTTTTTACTGGCTAAGAGTCATCTATCTTTTTAAAAGTTGCAAGTTTTCCTTAAGCCTGTGAATCTTGGAGAAGTGATGTTTTCTTCCCATCAGGGAGACTCAAGAGTGTTGGCTTTGTAATGGTGGTTGGTTACTTTTGGAATTTTGAATCTCTATAAACAATTACTTTTAAGAATTGTGTTTCTCCTTTATGAATGTATTCTGTTTCTCTTACAGCCTGACAGACCATCCTTTCCCAGCTCAGGAATCAATCATCCCATTTCTCCTCTGTATGCCTTCCAGAACTTCCTGGAACCAACACACAGCAAAAACACCAGTTCACCATGTCCAGTACCAAAGGCAGGCACTTGGACTTTTTTGTTTGATTAAGAATGTGACGGCATAAAATATCAAAGCATAATGTTTGTGACTATTTCTCAAAATACTGAAGTATTTGCTGTGTATACTCTCAGGCTCCCTGTATTGGACATTTTCACTCATGGCTATAATGCTTTTCCTTAGGGTGCTTCTTCTCCCAGGCTGTGCTGCATGGCTGTGCTGTGGGAGGTGTAGGAACACTAATCCCTGGGAAGTTTAGTGGGGCCTGTCAGATCTGGAGAGGGAGGAGCTCTTTAACCTGCAGCTCTCTTGTCTCTGCAGGTTCAGTTTAACACACAGCTTTCTAAATTGAATCGATGTTCAGATGCTCAGACAGGGACTGCAACCAGTCATCCAGCAAATAAGGAGAAGTAAGTGTCATCTGCTGCATGTTTAGTATTTTTTATCTTTATATCATTATTATATAATTACATATTCACTACATGTTAATATATCTATATAAAAAATAATAGTTTTTATAGATTAATATATATTATATATATATAGGCTGTTCTTAACCTACTCAGCAATAGTTTAAATAGTAAATGAAGTTCTTAGAAACACAGTAGTTGCACTTCAATTGTTCTGAATGAGTCTGTAGCCAAACTTCTTGTAATGCACTGACAGCAAACTGCACTTGCTTTAATTAGCCTTTTTATTTCTAGTGGTGATCATTTGGGGCTGGAATCCAAGTATCTCAAGAAAAAAGATGACAGCATTCCCTTACGAGGGCTTAGTCAGAACACGCTGAACTCAGGTATGTATGAAATAGTAGAACAAGACCTTATTTGAAATGTACTTGAAGGGCAGTGATAGACGTGGTTCTATGAAGTGTTTGTGCTGTTCCACAGAGTACCTGAGACCATACTTGCCAGCCAAAGCCCAGCCATTGCCCAAAGCTGCAGGAACACCGGCCTCGGCTTATTTTCCGGGATAACAGACAGGGTTCTGACAGTGAGAGCCATCTTTTAACCATTTGGGGGAGTTTTGAATGTCCTGTAATAGTGTGGTGGTAGAGTATTGATGTGAACTGACATAATTTTATAGGGCAGTTTTCTTCGAGAAAGGTATCTTGCCTGACTGGGTGATGTTTCAGGGTACATGAGCCTGAGAAGATAAAGCTTTAAGCAGCCTTAGTGGCACCAACACTGACAGTAAGTTACTGCAGCTGTGCAGAGTTCTCTCTTAGTATATTGTTGACCCTGTAATGGTCCTAAAACCCCACCAAGTGTTCTTTTTTGTAACAGGTGAAATGTACATTCCCTGAGTGAGAACATATATCTGTGAGTTTTTATTTTTGACTCCTTTCAGAGAAAGGATGAGGCACATGGAAAGCACTGGAGAACAGGGCTGTGCTGCCAGTGTTAGTAATGTTAAGCTCATAAGTTAGCAAAAGTGCCTCACTAATCCTCCCTTTCCTGTTTTAGACACTTTCTTAACTTTTGAACCAGCTTATTTGAATTCCATACGAATCTAATATTAAAGATGCTAAACTATTTCACTGAAGGTATAAAATTATAACTGAAGTTTCTCACTCTTGGTTCCCCTAATTTTCTGCTCATCTCTGAGAATTACATTCCACAGGACACCATGTATAAAACATTATAAGGTGAAGTGTCTGAATAGGTAACTATTGACAAGTATCACAACATCTAAAAGATACTTTATTTTTACAAATCATACTTTACAGCTGTAAGACTATACAGAAATTTAAGATACTCTATTCAGCTTGCTCTGCTGTCTGGGTTCAAATGCCTGAATCATGTAACAACCCATTTTGTGCCATCTTTTATTTGCTGTCCTACAGAACCAGTAGGCATGTACTCCTAACAGGCACAGTACACTTAAAATGACTTATTTACATACTTTTGTTAGATATTCCATTCCTTTTGTCTTAGTTACTTAAGTGCAGCCCGAGGATTGTACATTTAAGTGGTTTGTTTTGCCTTGTGAAATGTGTACATTTGTTTATAAATCAGCAGCATGTTAACATATATTCACTTTTCTTCATGTGCAAGTTTCAGTGGAAATATTAAATGTTTTTTATCAAAAGCTCTGATTAGTAATGTTTAAAGAGTACTAAACCAACATCTCCACTGTACCAAAATTCCCTGATGAGGCAAGTGCCAGAACAGCACCATTTATTTCACCTTTGTTCTGCAGTTTTCTTCCTAGCTTATTCCTTTCCCCACCCGCTGTACAAATTCCCCTGGCAGCCACCCGTGCTTACAGTCCCAAGTGTCAGTCGGTGTAAATGACTGACCTTGCTGTTTGTCTCTCCCTCGAGATGAGCTGCTATCAAAGGAAGCTGCTACTGCCAGGGTGGCAGCTTTCCCACTCTCCCAGGCCTCCACAAGCACAGGGGGCCAGGGCCGGCTGACCCCTGCAGCACAGGAAAGGGCGGCTGTGTGTAACCGACCTGGTTCTTGGAGCCTGGATCTGTGGCCGTCCTGGTGCCTTGGATCCCCCAGGAAACAAGGAGCCAGCTGCAGCCAACCTGTGCTGGGACAGCAGGGACCATTCCAAAGCTGCTTTATCTGACACATAAAACCTGCTGCACCTGTACTCCAGCGGACTGCCCACCTGCTGAAGTGTAACACACATGCACTACAGCACTTCAGTCAATAAGGTTTTAAGAGACATTAACAATTATTTAAAAATTCATTAAAATATTCAACTTTATTAACAGTATATTTACATTTTTTTTTCCTGTTCTTGGTCAACCATGGTGAATGTTCAAAGGTAAAAAAGCATTAAGCAATAACCACAAGATGAAAACATTTTAAACCTATACAATACTTTATACACAAATTTATACAAAGGAACACTTAAATAATACAACTGGACACAAAAATATACACTTTTAGAGAAATTCACATCAGTAATTGTATATAAAGCTCTCTTCTGTACTAAGGGTCCTGAAAATTTAGGACTAAAACTTTAGCTCTGTAATGCAAAAGGGTTATTGTGACAGTCCTCAAAGGCCACTATATAGCACATGGACAGATTCAAGGCTATCAGCTTATAGTTCAGTCTGTGTGTTCAAGTTTTGAGGTCCTTATGATTACGCAAACATCAGAAATATAGTGGTATAATAAACGGTACATAGGAAAGCAGAGTTTTAGAGCCAATATTAAAATTTGTAGGCTCCAAACACCCACTTATTATTTAAACAAGTGTTTGACACTACCGTTTATTCAAAAATAGAAAGAGTAAATGCACTTACATAAAAAATAACTTTTACTGTTCAGCAAGCGTGCTCATGTGATTTTTGTATTAGTACAAACTTAAAAAAAACTGCCATGTGACTTTTAAAAGAAATGATACCAATTTACCTTCTCCCTACTTGAGTACATTTACATTAAGGCTTTGAATCAACTGACCCAAGATTTTAAAACGACTGGGTCCACACGGATGCCAGTATGTCTCACTGAGACGTAGCGTGACTAGAATTAAAGCTCACCACCGTAAGGAAACAGAAGGACACATGCTCATGCCTGGACTCTATTTGTCTCTGAACTAGAATGTAAAGTTAAGTTTAGCAGTAACAGTATTTCATGGCAAGAGACAAGTATGTAACAGTTGTTTATAAAAGCAAGTAAGTTTTTAGTTCAATGGCAACATCTTTGGAGAAAGCTCCCGTTTTAATTCCTACAGATTTCATGCAGAAAGATACTTCTTAAGATTACCTTAAGAAATTACATTTTGATGGAATTGGAATGTGTATCCCAAACTGCTGATGAAAAGAGTCCAAAGGGTCTTCCTGGATTTTTGTCATACATTTGTATCTTGCAGTAATGGTTCTTTAGCTTCACCAGGAGCTTGTGGGCTGTGGGGATGGCCATGGCTGCCACAGTGTTTCTTCCAGTTGCTGGATCGTACATTTAGGTTTGTGTGTTCAGGAATAAACAAGGCAACAAGTAGTGCCAATAGCACAGAGCACGCTCCAAATAAGAACGGGGGTCCAGGAATTATGGAATTCTGAAAACAACAACAGTAACACCAGAACACGTTAATGAGCATTTAGACACACTTTAACAGAGTACAATTGCTAACTATCCCAATTTCTAGAGTGGGAAGAGCTGTTTCCGGATACACTAGTCAATACAGTGGCATCTTTTACAAAAATGTGAAAACAATGTTACATCCTAAGATTTAGGACAAGGGAGCACATGATTTTTATTAATGCCTGCCAACGTCCTTTTCTAGGGCAAGTTCTTCCTGCTGAGTTTCCTCAACAAATTAGTATCAATTAGGAACTAAAAAAACAGAGAGCTTGGTTAAAGGAAAACAAAACCAAAACATACACCATTGGTACACTGTTGGTGTCAGTCCATCCTTCCCTTTAGGTATTCTGCTCACAGTTGTCTGTGACTATCAGCTGTATCTACTGGAAAGTTAAACTAAACCAATATATCCAGTTAAAAACAAGCAGACCAACAACCCTGCCCAAGAGGGACTCAAGATCCTCTTTCTACACACTTCACTTACAGTTAGTGTAACTAAATGTAACACAGCATCAAACTCAAGAACTGATGGGCACCTGATCCCTTCCTAACTTTTTTTTGGAAGCAGTAAGTAAAAAAAGTAACATACCTGTTGTAAATGGTATTGTGCAACCACACTACCTCCTGATGGTGATTCAGGCATGGGGAGTTCATTCAATTCAACGTGAAATATATAGAATATAAAACCATAAAGTGCTGGTCCCAAACCATTACACAGTCCTCGAATGCCTGTTATCATCCCTTGAACAACACCTGGGAAAAGCAAAATACCCTGTTCTCATCTATCTGTATTTATACATATATAATCAACTATTTTTAATGAATCAGTAAGACTTTATTCACTTCACCTTCGAACTGATGCAAGCAGGAAAACTCTAAATGCTGTTGCACTATGGGTAGCAATAAACAAGGGGTGCAAAAAGCTTGTCATTATCGTACATTCAAGTGGTTTTTCCAACTGCCTCTAGCACAGAGCAGTATTTGCCACACTGAGCTCATTCAGAGGTCAGGAGATAGACAACATCCCTGCAGTCACTGTCTCACATAGGAGAGAAAGCACCGCATGCAGCAGTGAGGGAAAGGAACAGTGCATTAAGTTTGCTGAATATTTGTTGGGACCTGTTGAAGGTTTTCCCTCTGTGCCACAAGCACGTGATACACACACACTGCACCTTCCAAGCCACCTGGATCTGACACGTGGTGCCCTGTGCTCAGGAGTCTGGGCTGGCCTGCCAACTGGGGCTGCCCGACGAGCAGCTGACGAGACCCCCCAGGATGTCTGCACTGCATTCCGTGACTAGAATTCCAAGAGCCAGGACAAAACCTACCCTGCTGGTCGGCATCAGCAGTCCGTGAAACCAGGGCACTGACAGCTGGGAAAGTAATGCTGGACATGGCTGCCACGGCACCAGCTGCCCACATCATCCTGCAAAACACACACTGGGATCACTGCCCGGCGGGGCCGGAGCTCTCGCTGGGAGCACGTGGGTGCCGGATACACCTCACACAGCCCTGGGTGTCTCCCTTGGATAAAGGCTAAAACGCAGACAAATACTGCACCATTCAGAGACTGAAATGCAACGTACATACCATGGTTCTGATCCAAAGCCATACCACGCAAGCTGCAGTATCTGAAATCCTAGGCCCAGTAGGATGGTATTTTTATTTCCAATGGACCGCATAAGTAAACTCAAAACTATTGTCTAACAGGGGGAAAAGGGAAAAAAATAAAATCAGAAAAATAATATTTTATTCTAAATGTTAAACACGGATGAGTTAATTAATTAAAAACACAACAAAACCCCTGAAAACATTTTATTCTCAATGACAAATATATGCAAATAAATTAATTTTAAAGAAAAATTCTCCAGGAGCAGTATTTGCCTCTACCCAAAAAACAGCAATTATTTAGCAAGTAATATAACCATCACCCCTTCTTTGATGCACACAAAGGATTTAGTTTTCCCAACACAATACATATCAGATATTAATGAAGCAAACCCTGGTTGTCAAGTACTTTTTTCTTCTATGATAGAGTGTTAATCAATTGTTAGAGATTTGGAAAAAACTATAGAAAAAAGGTGAGTGACATTTATGGAACCACAGTGTTCCCAAAGTTCTCCACAGTGCTTCATTCTTTTGAACTTAGCAAATCAATGACACACAGAGCAATAACTGACCTGTGCAATAATAGAAAGAATCCCAAGGACTGCTATAAATGCTGCAACACTTTCAGATGAAAATCCCATTATCTGTATTAAAAAAAGGCAATTTATTAACCATAAACCATGTATCAGGATGTCACACACACAGTGAGGGAACACACAACACAGAAGACCAGTATTATTCAGCTCCTCCTTAACTTAGAAAAACTAAGTCACGGGGTTCAGAGTTTTTTTTTTAATTAAATAAAGCAAGTATATAAAAATAAAGGGGCATAAATAGAAAACAATTAAATAGTTCACTCAAAAAATAAAACCAGTTTTAATACTGAACCTTGCAGTCCAAGAATAATGCAAATAACTACAAAATATAAAAAATTGTTTTATAGCTCATTCATCATTTCACTCACTTTTTGTCTCTCTATAAAGAGAGAAAAACAGAACAGCAAGAGGACTTAAATAAGCTGCTGGAAGCTTTTAAATTATACTTATTATCTGTACTTTCCATACTAACTCAGCAATTCTAAAAAACTTCCCTAAATCCTGTGAATTTACTTTTGTTCAAATCCATACCAAAATGTTACATTACCTGTCTGAGGTATAGGAAGAAGCTGGAATATTGACCTGCCTCTGGGAGGTAGGAAAGAAAGACTGTTATGCAGATAAGCAACACAATGGAGTCCTGGCCGACTTTCTTCAGTGACTGTGGCAAGAAAAAAGTATAAAACATTACAAAACACTCAATCTTCATTTTCAGAAATCATCTCTAGCTGGGATCTGAAAAGCCCAACAATGAAGCTGTTATGTGGCACCACCAAAGCATTCCCTGCACGTTTAGCAAGATTGTTGGCAAAAGTATTAACAGTGAAACAAGGTCAAATTTAAAAAATAAAGGCTTTGTTTTCAGGCCTGAAACACAGTAAATTCAGCCTCTTCCCTGTCTCCAAAGCTCAACATCTACAAGTAACAAAATATTCCCTTATTTAAGTAGCTTACTGCAAAAGGGTCAGCCTGCTCCCATGAAATAGGTGCTCCCCAGGACGCTGGCCTCATCTTCTCTGGCAGCGATTCTGGTACAGCAACAAGGATGAAACAAATGTCCAACAAGGCTATTGCCGTAGCCAGGACCACGACCAGGCTGTCTCCGTACACTCGACCGAGGTACGCACCGATTGCAGGGCTGGTGACTAAACTTGCCGCAAAAGTTGCTGAAACCTGAAACAGACCACAGCTGGTAAGAGTTTCAGTGACACAAATCAGCAGTGTTATTACCCACGCTTCCTCATTTCCAGAAGCCTAACCATTTTAATCAGGCAGCGATTAAAAGTAGCCTTTTTACTGCGCCTATGTGGTAGCAGCTCTGTGTTTCAGAAAATCACAGTTTTTCAAGAAAACCTTTTTCTGATAACTGGACAGCAATGTGAGGCTCACAGCACTCTTGCATGTACTGACATAATTGGGTTTAATTAACTCTAGAGTCTGTTGATATCTCTGGGAAGCAATGAACTGTATTTAATTTAGAAGCAAATTATTCCAAAGATACAAGACTGGATGACAGGAACAATTAAATGGAAAAACCTGACTCCAAACTAAAATCAACTTGCCACAGAAGAAACAAACAGGCAGCTTTGAAAAGTGTTACAAACTGAAGGGTTTAGTACTGCATACCACAGTAAAAGAGCCAAAATAATACCCACCAAACCATAGGCCATGCTTCTCTCATGTTCTTGGGTTATGTCCGCTACATATGCAAAAACTACAGAAAACGTCACTGCAAAAACTCCAGACACGGAGATAACAGCAAAGTACCACCTAAAACATGATAAAAAAATTAGAACACCTAAATAGAAACAGAAAGTCTCTTCAATCCAAGTGCAGTTCATTAGTAAATCACCCTGTCCAACTTATCCTGACAATTTATTGAGATAATCTTGGATAAAGCTAATGTGAATTGGTCTTGATAGAGTTGTGTAACTTGTCCTCAGTGCACTGAGTACCAACAGCGGGCTTTTGTAACATCTACAAAACGCTGCTGTGATTAAGTACTGCTGGGAAACGAGCTCTTCAACCAACAGATGCAACTGGTCTGCGACCCAAAGCAAATTAGGAGCTTCAGTATTTTGAGAATCTGGTCGTGGAAAGGCCTCAACATTAACCACATCTTTATGCTACAGACACTAGCACCTGGCATTTGAAACCTTAACCTATACTAAGAAACAAGCTCCTTCCAAAGAGGGACGAACAACCTTTGCGACCAGGGAGAAAGCGGGAAAGGCTGACAGAGCTCCCTGAACAGCTGGCACTGCCCCGCCTCCGTGCAGGGTGCGCTACTGCTGCCATATCCTGCGGTTCATGCCCCACCTGGGGGATGTTCCAGCCAGTTAAGAAGTTACTTGCACACAGCATGAAAGCTGGCGGATTTTAGAATTTGAGAAACAAAGGTGTAAAACTGCAGCAACATTTTATGTTACAAATGGTTACTTCACACACTCCCATTAGGTCAGGTTCTGATTTCCACACAGCCGGTTAGTATTTGAGTACTGTGGACACGCTGCAGACCTGCACAGTTTACTGCAGGGTGTTCTCCCACCATTTGCACATGTGCTGGAGCAGGACTAGGGCTTACAGCACACAGATCAAAGCCAGTAGCTGTTAAAATTCTGACCAAGGCGTTTGACCTCATGGCAGCTGCTTCAGTTTGACTGTTCCCCCAACTTTGCACGGAAGTAATACGAAAGCCTCAACCTCCCGTGAACCATAAACAACATTTAATCTACAACGCTACAAACATATGCATTAGATGCAGCCTTAACAAGAAAGAGCCAATCTACTGTGGAAGAATTTACTAACCATGGGCTGATCTTCATTAGTGGTATTGGTGCACAGGTGAAAAACACCGTTAGCAGCAGGAAGGACTTCCGTCCCCACACATCAGACAGGGCACCTATGAGTGGGGCACTGAGAAACGACAATAAGCCCTAAACAAACAAAACATTTCAAATTAGAACTGAGTGGTTAGAATTGTGATAGCTGACCACACCACAGTCTGAGAGCAGCCTGGGCTCTATTTTGATTCAAGTCAATGACTACAGTGCAATGCATCAAAGGCAGCGTGACCAAGCATTACTGATCTTGTATCCCATGTCTGGTTACATAAAATTTGAGATCTGTTACCCCAGAACTACACAAAATTCAAAACACAGATGATCCAGTCATACTAGCAGTTTTATGAACTGTGTTTTATAATCTTATCTATTTACAATTCACACAAACCTAAGTAATGGAGAATACCCTACTGGAACAACAAGCTCCAAGTAAAAAATTATCAACTTTTACCACCATATGCATCATCTGGGATTAGTCAACTGTCTTTTTTATTTGCTGAACCCAAACAGTAGATACAGACCAAGCAATACCTTACTAGAAGTGAAGTGATGCATATTTGCCTTGTTAGCAGTCATGTACTCCCCTGTTTTACTTATACTGCAAAAGTCAGTTGAATGTTTCACCCAATTGGCACCCATTTCTATATTCCTCCCACCATTCACTTTACACTGTACTTGTGATTAACTTCTGTCAGCTTACCTTTACTCCTTGAATTAGACCATTCATTAGAAATGTATGTTTTGGGAAGGTTTCATGCAAAACCTGGAGAAGAAATATGAACACTGTCATTTACACAGTTTTAACTACAAATATTGCTCATGATACATCCAACTTTATGATGCACAGTACTTTCTAATTTTCACAGAATACAGAGGAAAAAAAAAGGCAAACTACAAATAATGTATTTAATCTCTAATTTGCATGGAAGGTAATTTGGGACTTCAGTGTCTGAAATCTACCACAGAGAACCTAGAAAATTATCTCAGACCAGACTTTCCACATGTTACTGTGCCATCTGTCAAGAACTGGGGAGAGAGGGAGGAGAGACATCACCTCACATTCTGAAGTGCCTCCCAGAGCCCAGAAATGCAGGTCTCTCAGTGTGACTGGTGGCAGTGTAACCAATGTGCCGTCTGTACCCAGGACACTGTCCATGGTTAACATCAGCATTTTAGGTGGAGCCTGCTTGAAGATTTTTAAGCCTTCACTCCTTTTCATTTGTCAGCATGTGTCACTCACAGATTAAATCCAAATTAAAAGCAACTAACTTCCTGACAAAATAATTTGGTACGAACACGTTGGTATGACTGTCTCGCTAATCACAGGGAAGCTCTGACTGGTGCAACAGGGTCTGTGCTCTGAAGCTTCTGTTTAAAACACAGCCAGGTCAGCAAAGATCTCCCTACCTACTCACACACATGCTTGCATAATGTTACCAAATTTGAAGTATTTTTGTCCTTATATTTGTAACATGACAACTTTTTGTGGCAACTTGAAAGATAATTGCATTACTGTCTTACTGATTTCAATCAGAAAACACATGTAAGCTTGCGTGTTAGCAGACTTGCACGTAAACAGCTATGCTACACCATTACACTGCTTTAATGAAAGAATGTGAAATTTTTGATACCATCTAAAAATACAGAACTTTTCACTTGCACAACAGAGCAGCTCAATAATATGTAATTTTCACTTAATTCAGAAGATGCTCAAGTGCCTTTGCAGTAATCGCCCCACATCCTGTACAGCGAGAAAAAGCTCCAGAGAATCACTTACCACCAGAGTGGGAGCTGTCAGGAGTCCCCAAGCAAAAAACTCCAAGAAGATCACAATAACAGCGTGGTAGACACTAGGTGAGCCTATTCCTTGAGGCTAAAACAAGAGAAAAGAGACATGATTAAAACATCTAACCATCTATCAAAGTAGTGAGAAATGCATTTGAACACTAAAAATAGAAGGCTTAACAACTACACAGAACTCAAAACTTGGGAATACAGTTACCCCAGCTAACTGGTAAAATTTCTTTTTTTAACCCTTTGGTGATAACATCCTGAAGTGTCTTAATTTTACTCTGCGGAATCCTTCACTGCCATCTCTAAATATTAAGCACTGGTACTGCCAGTCTGGGAAACAAGGATGCTACAGGGAAAACAGACTCTTCTTCAGAGAATTAGTTTATTTTCCTTGAGAAAATTGCTTAAGTTTACACAATTACCTGGTCTCTCAAACAGCTCTACAGCACTTGTTACTAAAAGGCACCACTGCTACATACAAAACTTTGATAGCTCTAAACCAGGAAAGAAACTGAAATAACAAACACCAGAAGCAAATCTCAGAACGGCACTGATCGCTTCCCCAGTGCTGAGTACGGGCCTGTGAGTTACAGGGTGTTCAAATGCAGGAAGAGATACAGATGAAAGATTTGACATAAGGAACTTCAAATTCTTCAGTGATTTAGTAGAATCAGAAGTAGCTTTTGAGAAGAACAAAAGGAGCACGGCTGGGGCAACCTGCTCATCTTGTAGACTCTGTAAATGCTGTCAAACAACATGCCACAGTGCAACATTTGCAAATTAAGGATATGGTTCACTAATTATTTTCATATGAAGGCACTATGAATAACTCATCAGAAATCTCATATGCATTCTTTAAACTCAGAAGTGCTGCCTTAACATCTACTCTCCCAGCTTTGTAAGTAAGTTACTAAGAGTGGCACCGATGTGATCAGACCTGACATTACACACAGCCTAAAGACCTCGGCTGCTTCCCAAGGCGGCTCACTGGGTGTAAGTAGCTGATGGGAGGGAGCAAAGGGCCAGAAACTTCTCAGAGGTGTCAGTGACAGGACCGGAGGCACACACTGCAATACAAGAAATTCTACTTAAAACCCTGAACAAGGACCCCCTGAAACAGGCTGCTCAGTGAAGTGTGGAGCCTCTGTCCCCCAGACCTCACTAGACACAGCCCTGAGCAAACTGCTCCAGCTGACTCTGTCTAGGGTAAGAGAGTGGGGTAGCTGAATCAGAGATGTTCAGAGGTGCCTTCCAGCCTCAAATACTGCACAATTCCAAGTTGCAGTTCTGTAATATTAGAGTCTTTTATTAGGAGATA
Organism: Cephalopterus ornatus; assembly: GCA_013396775.1. Taxonomy (NCBI): domain Eukaryota; kingdom Metazoa; phylum Chordata; class Aves; order Passeriformes; family Cotingidae; genus Cephalopterus; species Cephalopterus ornatus. The sequence goes on along the minus strand of VZRE01012318.1, from coordinate 49,455 downwards.
GGAAATAAATACAGAAAGCCTCACTGGCTACTCATCCCTCTTGCTAGAAAAGATCATAATTTTTAAAAGTAACCATATCAATATGTAAAAAATGAGTTCCAAAAGTACCACAGAATTGTGCTATTTTTCTTTCCCAAGCCCTCTTCAGTAAATACAGACATACCATACAGATATTCCTGCTATTCCTTCATCCTACACTCCTAAGGATGCACATTAACAGTCTTTTTAGGTACAGAAAGTGGCTATAATCATCTTCTCTTCCCACAATTCCTTTCCATTTCCACCCACAGTCCTTATTTTAGCTTTGGGTTAAAAATTTATCCAGCTCTGCACAAACTGTAAGTATCAACATTAGCTGTTTGGCTCAGTGTCATAAAATCAGGTTGATTCTCATAGCCCCTGGATTCCTGTCACGTTACTGGCTTGTGACCCCCCAAGGCATAACAGATGGCGAGGTGGGTGTCACAAACCATCCCCATCCCTCCAAGCACGGGGGTCAAGAGCACCTCTATTCACAGCAAACACGAGCTCAGTGGCCATCTGTCCCCGTGTGCCTCCTCCAGCTCTGGGCAGCTCCTCACAGACCACACGCACAGACCGAAACAGTAAAGTGAAACCGGGGGCTGTTCTGCACAGCTCAGCCGCTGGTGACTTTAGAGACAGGTGACTGCTGCCCTCTGCCATGTCATCCAGCTGTAAGCAACAGCAACAGATGTTTCCTACACACTGGCAGAAACAAACAGAAGTGACATTTAGATCACCAGGGTTAAAATTCCTTGCTTTCTTATTGCTAGTGCTCTTTGCCACAGGCAGTTTAGTCACATTTAGATCATCACCTCCATGGCCATTTTTAAAGGTGGCTCCAACTACAAAGCAGCAAAAATACTCCTGAGGTGAAAGACAAAGGGAAGGAGATTAATAAGCAGAAAAATTGCAGTGCGTTAAGATACTTCATGTGCGTTCAGCCCACAAGATTTGAGCACCAGTCTGATGCACCCCCCTCCCCCAACATGTACAGTGCAGGTGCTGGGTGTTCAGCCCTGTCCTACTCTGTAACCTGACCCTGTGCTTCATAAATGGGCTAACATGTCATGTAATCACCCAAGTGCAACCATCAGGTGGCCTTACACCTGGAGATAAAAGATACGGAGTCCTTGTGTGAACAAGCTGGAACCAAGATGTTCAATCAGAGTAACAGAAACCAGGCACCCAGAGCAGAGCGTATTTACATCCTGCTAAATCTGTGGCACAAAATAGTGCTCTAGGAATGCCCTTTTCCCTGGTTAAAGAGAAGATGCCTTTAATGAAACACTCTGTAATGTCAGCCACGTCAGTGATAAAAAGTGTACATGCCAGGCAAGCCTAAGAACACACATCTAACAACAACAGAATAACTACCAAAGCAACAAAGACATCAGGTGTAAGACCACAGCTGCTGCTCCTCTGCTGCAAAAGGCACCAAATAAAGTACACAGTCATTTCATGACTGCTTCAAAAATGCATCATCTTACATAAGATAAATACTAGGTGGTCACAAAGGAAGGCAAAATTAAAATTGAAGTTATTGGAAAAAAAAAGTGTTGAAACAGAAGCTGTAGATGCCCTAACCCTGGAAGTGTTCACAGCCAAGTTGGACGGGATTTTGATCAACCTGATGTAGTGGAAGGTTCCACTACATGGCAGGGGGGTTGGAACAAGATGATCTTTAAGGTCCCTACCAACCAAACCATTTATCATTCTATGAAACCAGTTCACTGGTGTTACTCGCTCTCCTCTGGTGAAAAATGACAACACACACTCGAGCACACACACCATTATACATTTTTTCTGTGACACAGCTACTAAAGCTGCGAAGAGAACAACCCAAAAATACTCCCATGCACCAACCCAACCTCCTGCACCACCCACTACCTTGTCAAGGCAACCCAGCACAAACTGTAGTGGGAGGAGAGGCTTTGCAGAAACAATGGGTGGGCTTCCTTTTTGCTTGGGTTTTTTTTTTTCTTTCCACATCAGAACCACTGACAATTACACTAGATTTGACTGAAATTCCCCATCAGAAACTCTTTTCGCCTGTGCCACTGCCTCATTAACCAGCTGTGTATTCTTGCTGGCTTACACAGTTTTCTTTGATGTCAAATAGTTCCAAAATAAACCAATCAGTCTGGAGACTGTACATGAAGATATCTGATTAATTACTGGCTTGCCAGTGGGAGACATTCAAGACGTGAGGGCCATTTTCATGTACCTGTTTCCCACAGTGTCACACAACACGCTGGGTAACGAAGCAGCTGAGGACACTGAGCACTGAAGGCTAACTAACATTAAAAAAAAAAAATAAATCCATGCATAAAGTTTTTGCTGTCATTATAAAGAATACTCTGCTATACCAGACCTCTTAACTTTAAAAACGTATTTAAAACAAATAAATTCCAAAACACGCATTTGAAAGCAGAAAGTATCACAAGCTGAAATTTCTTAGCTAACAATAATCTGCATACTTTCATCTCATGTTTATGGCCCATGTTTCCACTGTTTTAAAAAACTGGAAATCATAAAGAACTCACTCAAGTTTGCGCTCTGCTTTTGGAACTGGTAGGAGGCACCGATGCTGCACTACAAAGTATCACTGAATGCAGTTAACTGTAACAGCCTTTCTCCTCTCTTAGCAAAAGAAAGTTCAAGTTGACAGGTAAAGAACGCTTGGAAGCCTACTGTATCTTAACCAATGATTGCTCCAGAGAGAAATTCTGAAGCACCATGTCTCCTGAGTAACAGCATTTACTCTGCTTCTACTACTCATTCTAAAATACTTGCATTTAACATTTATTCGTACAAGATAATCTCATACGTTTCTATCTTTACAAAGACTGGGAAAACATGTCCTGGAAAACACCAACAGCCATCACTGGAATTAGTTTTGCTTCTTAACACTGAAGCAAATCAGATAGACGGCCACCACTTCGATGAACAAGTATAGTGACTCGGACACCTCCCTTTCCCCCACTATTGTTCCAAAGAGACAAACTGAAGGGCTACCAGCAACTTAGTCAAGATGTCCCTTATGTCAAATAATGACACCATATTTAAAAAAGGGCACACAGAAGACACACAATGTTACACAGTAGAAAAAATTCAGGGGCAACGATACACTAGAAGTAATAGCACTCATCAATTTAAAAAAACCCCAAAACACAAACTCAAACCCCAAGCTCCAACAGCCCAAAGCACTTAACAACTTCCTTGTTTTTAAAAATTATGTATTCAAGAGGAAGCAAGACAGTGTGAGGAACTGCAAAACCCTTCTTCCAGGCGCCCTTTGCGGGACTCCTCCGGCGCTGGCGCGTGTCCCCCTCGCTGGCCCGCTCAGTCTCGGCCCGCGGGCACAGCGGGCACAGCGGGCACGGCGAAGCACAGCGGGCACGGCGAAGCACAGCGGGCACGGCGAAGCACAGCGGGCACGGCGAAGCACAGCGGGCACGGCGAAGCACAGCGGGCACAGCGGGCACGGCGCTCCGTGCCGGCGGCACCCCCGCCTTGCGCGGCCCCGCTCCGAACCGCGGCCGGGCCGAGGCGGCTGGGACAGTCCCGCAGCCCGGGGCAGCCCTGACGCCCCGCCGGGCGCAGGCCCG
>VZRE01012318.1:20313-45476 GCA_013396775.1 Cephalopterus ornatus | reverse complement strand
GGCCCCTCCCGCTCCCTTCGGGCCTCGGCTCCCTCCGTCCGCCCGCCGCCGCCGCTCACGCGCCCGCCGCCATCTTGCGCTGCCGACGCCGCGCATCACGCGATCGCGCCATTGGCCGCGCGCCGTCACGTGATCGGGGCCCCCCGGGCCGCCACGGGCGGGGCTGGGCCGGGAACCGGGCCTCGGGAAAGGAGCCGCGGGATCCCAGACGGCACGGCCCGGCACGGCCCGGCCCGGCACGGCCCCGAGCCAACAGAACCCGCGGGGGCTGCCGCGGGAAGGAGCGACGGCAGGCAGCTCGTGCTGGACGTACCCGGCATTTCGAGAGCCAAAGCACATAGCCACACATATAATTCATCCCAAAAATCCAACCCGGAGACGTTCTGTTTTCTTACTATCAAGATTTAAACTTAGTTTATGAAAGCTCCAACACCTTCAAACGGGCGGGTCATTCCAGGGTCTGATTTACCACACTGCCCTCAGATAATAGGATAACAGGGATCGGCTTTCCCATGGCAGCACGCCCATAAGCGGAGAAGATCTTTTAGAAACGTGTACTAAAGCACTGTTAAGGTTTATGTGGTTTATAAATGCCTTCACTGCTGATGTCTGGCAGCGCTAAACAGAGCAACAACTGTCCACATCCTGTACTACTGCATTAACACCACCAGACACGACTCTCCGTGGCCACTTCATATTTCGGTCTTTTCTCTATGTTCTTTTCCACTTAGTCTTCCATCTTCCAACCCTCTTGCTGCTTATCTCCATCCCCTCAGCTCCTGCGACATCCCTGTTTCCCCCAAAACGTCAGCTACACACGGAGCATCCTCCCCGTCCCTACCACCAGCGGAACCTCACCCCTGAGGTACAGACTGCGGCTCCCACCGTGTAAACAAAGGGATGTAAATCACTCACCGCTTAAGATCGCGTGGCCTCAAGTTAAACTCTTCGCCTTAAGATAAGCACCCTCTTGTCTCATCATAATGCGACTTCTAAGGAATTTAGAACTTCCTGATGCACAACCCTACTCAGGGGCCAACAGAGGTACTCGCGGTGAGACAAGGGCAAGTGGACTCCAGCTAACGATACAAAGTGTGGGTCTAGTGGATCTAGGATGTTTGCAGTCGTTGCTATTATCAGTCACTTGTTACAAGTCTTAATGTGGCACACCAACTATGTGACAATTCTTGTCCCAGGGTTTCTAACTCGTTCTACTTGAAAAGCAGAGAGGTCCTATAATAGTTTCAATTCTATCCCTCAGAGTGCTTAGATTTTGGTGGGAAAGTCACACACAGACATATATGTGACACATAAGGGACTCCTGTAAAAAAAGTCAACACAACTACATAATGTCAGCAAAGCTGATAAGAGAGCTGTTTTACTATCCACACCTTCCTATTAGACCAACCCCTCTTACTGATGTCATTATTTCAAAATAAATGCTTTTAAATATCAAGTTTGCTAATGTAGACAGGGCAGATGATTCAAACAACGAAAATGTAGAATAAACTCTAGATAAATGACTTGCTTCTGCTGTCATGAATTTCAGCTAGTTACATGTTTTTAAATATCAAACTCCACTTACACATACAAGTCCTGACATAATCCATTATAATAATGGATAATAATCTGCCATTATTTAACTGAGACACAAATTCCTGACAAACACTGAAACAAGAATTGTCTGTTACATCTAAACACCTGTAGTGCCTGACCGTCTCTACTAAGTACATAATGCTGCCTGCTAGCTGTAGAGGGCATTAACATCCTTTTGGAAGCAGGATGAAAACGGACAGAGTACTTATCATGTCCCCAGGGGGAATCCCTGACTTTAAAGCACAAGTAGATGATGGCTTCGGTGGTTTCAGTTAAGACTCCTCGGGAGTTCTTTTAGGCCAAACTGGAAGAACAGTGTCCCCTGCACCCCTGGAATGGGCACAGAGCACCCATCCGTACCAGCTATGGGTGGTACCAGCTATGTACCAGCTGGTACCAGCTATGCTCATTTGTTCAACTGATGAATAATTAATTTCTGTTACCTAATGGCCTACAAATTTCAGCTTAAGTCATATTGCATTTGAACAATAAAATCAGAGCAAAATTGACAGAAAGAATGGATAGAAATGACGTGCCCTGAAAATTGCTGGTAAAATGACCCAATTTTATTATATGTATCTCTGGCAAGTAGAGAGAAACATGTTATCCATCATCTATAGTAATGTGCCTGTGAACTCTGTGAAGGTTTTTGATATATTGTAAATTATAGCTATACATAGCTCCTTCTAGAAAGGAGTTCTACAATCACATCTCACACTATAAGTTGATATTGATACCCAGGCACTCCTTACCACCTCCAGTTCAGGACAAGGAGATCGGGGTTTTCACACCAAAAGAGCACAGAGAGAGCCACAAGAACACTGCTTGAATATGATTCACAAGAAGTCATGACGCTGGTCAAAATTAAATTGCTGGCAGAATTCAGTAAGCTGTTAAAAGATACCATTAACAAACATCTTACAACAGCCTTCTGAATTTTATAGAAAATTATGCTAAAATTATATTCTGAAATAGTACATGTTAATTAAAACATTGTTTTATTTCTGCTAAAACAAGCATAAGGCAAACCTCTCCTTTTACAAAGCTCTCAAACAGTTTTTTATCATATTCCTAATGAAGGCAGTGCTTAATTTTAACCAGTTTATTACTATAGTGGCATTATCTACACATACAGAAGAAATAAAATACAGTATTTTCCCTCAATATGGATTAAAAAAAAAGACTGTGTTAGGTCATGTAAGATGCATTCCATGGTTCATCAGCGTCATACCAGAAAAAAAAAAAAAAAAAAAAAGAAGAAAAAAAGAAAAAAAGTTTTCAAACTGCCTGGAAACACCATATATTAGAACTGTATTCAGTGTAATCACACACAAATATTGACATCAACATATAAAAACCTAAGACTACCTTAAAGAATTCACTACAACATTTGAATATATGATCTATATTTGGGTTCATATACTGACAATAAAGAACAAAGTTTTAAAAATCTAAAAAAGTGATACTCATGGCAGTAAATACAAACATATGCTTAGCATAAGCAATTGTTACTGAGCTATAAATTGCTGACAAAATGAATATGGCTAATTAGAGTCAGAATGATGATGGAAGGTTAAAGAGTTAATTTGTCATGTCTGCTCTTGGATGCAAACACGTAGTAGACATTCAAGAACAAGAGCTGAATGGCACCTCAGGACAGATTCTTTTTTCTTCTAGAAAGAGTTATAAATTCAGCTACCGAGAAATAATTAGAAAAAGTTAAGAATTCAACTGAACAGAAATTTGGACAGTAACTGTAGCAGAAGATACAATATAACTAATTGCATGTATTTTGTTGCATTTCCCCCTGCATTTTTCTTTTTGACTAAAAATGTCTTTAATTCTACATATTTAAAAACATATGATGAGCTTACCTGGAAAGAGCAGAACTCTCTAGTCACTTCCTCTGGGAAATAACCAGCATTGAAAATGTAAAGAACTATTAAAACAAAGGCAAGGAAACACTTCTTGGATTTCTTACAGTAATATACATATATGGGTATAATACCATGTTACAGATAAACATTACCTTCTAATACACAAATATCTCATTCTTACAAAACATAGATTTCAGGTAAGAAAATGATGAATAATCCTCCTCAACACAATATCCAGCAAGAACCATTGTCACCAGGAAGAAAATGATCAACAAGTTCAATTTTGGAAGATGACGATTGCTTAAATACAACACAACATGCATGGCCCACCAAGAAACATATCAAAATATGAAAGTTACTGACAATGAAAACCAGAAGAAAGGCAATGTTTCATTTATCAATTTAAAAACAATTCAACAGAATCTATGACAGTATCTTGAAAAACAGACATAAAAATAAGTTAGGAATGCAAAACAATTATGTACTACTATAAGTGAGAGGACTGTATGAGCAAATGAAATGCAAGCATAGGCTACCAAAATGAGATTTTTGGGGGGAGGGGAAATAAAACAATAGTTACTAAAATGTTGCAGTAAAAACCAAAGGTGTTATCTTGTAGAAGCTGAATCTAGAACATTAATCTACCCTTTCTTAAAGCAAACAAAAAAGGAGGTTTTCTCATGGTTTGTAAAAACCAATGAAGTTGAATAGAACTTTTATCTGCATTCTTTGAGAAAAAAGATTATTGGGCACTTGTGGACAGCGTAGAAATACAATGTAAAAAGTTTATTTTACTTTATTAGACTCAAGTTTTTCACTACAGAACTGATTTATTTTGCTTTGAAGATAATTCTAAATTCATTGTTATTTGACAATTTATCATGTATCCCAGAGATTCCCAAATAAAACTACCAAATATCCAAGTATTCAATAAATACTAGTACTCCCATTCTGCAAGTCTTAAAAAAAAAATCACATAATTCAAGTTATTGTAAATAAATACCTAGCTACAACTTTTTAAATATTTAAATAAAGTTCTGCCAAGTATAGGTTAGACTCCTAAATATACAACTAAACAAACAAAACCATTATCTAAAAGTCAGAAAAGTAGTTCAGAAAAACAAGTCTTATTTTTGGAAAGTTAGACTCCTACAGATTGCTTTTAGGGCAAACTCAAAGCACACCATCCACCACTTCCCAATGCTCTTGCCCTAGCTATGCCTCTTTGGTTAGTTAATGAGTTATAGACTTAAAACTGCTTTAAAAAAAAATTAAAATACAAATACAAAAGTATCTCAGTGAGAAAATGTGCATATGCTCCCAGTTTGCCAAGGTTACAGAAATCAGTAAACCCTCCTCAAATCCTTTTTGTTCTCACCCTGTCAAGGGCTAAGGAAACACAGTTAAAAATGCAAATTCATTTTTCCTTTACAGCAACAAGTGCATGAAGCGATCTGTCTTTCTACTTAATTGGACTGTCAGCTGCAAGCCCGGAAGAGTCACTGACCTACAGACAGGATTTACTGTTCCTTAGTACAGCAGAGACACTGTTTTCCAAAGCTGCATGACATCCTATTCCAAAGCAAAGAGCACATATTCCCGTTCTTTCCTATAAACTGATCCTCACTGACAAATATTGACAGGTGCACCTGAAATATTAAAAATGGGTTACATATAACAGAGCTCCAGCAAGAGGGTGATTATTTGGCCTGTTTGGTCCCTTCCAGTTCAACCGGCTTTAAAGTGTTCTCAACCTGCTACCTGTATTTTTTAGGAGACATTCCTCAAGGAAGCAATCAACTGTATCACATGAACCCTTTCAGTACCGCGATTCATGGAATTAAAAGTATCACTGTGTAGGCTGAACTCCAATTCAGATATGACTACAAACACCTCCCACTCGGCCCCAAGCACCGCTGCGAGCCGCCGTTCCACACACACCTCACCTCCTGTGCAGTGCAGTGCAGGAATCACCACATGGGATTTTTCAAAGATTCTGCCACATTGAGTGCTATAGGTAGAAGATTTAATACTAACACAGGATGCCAATTTAGGGTACTACAAGACTGGTCGCAAAGCTCCTGCAATGACAACACACTGGGACAGATTCACAGTTCACAAAGCTTAGCAAGCCCTTGGCATAACTTGACGGTTCTTTTATGTCTTGCTCTGATACGATAAACAAACAAAACCTTGATGACACACCTAACTGCCAACAGGAGAAAAACACTGTTTTTACTTGACTGACATAAGTCGAATTCTTCCTTTCCCATTTACAACCCTTCATTAAGAAATCTCAGAACACTCTTCCAGAATCTCCTTGTGAATTGGATGAGGTACTTTAGTAAACATTTTAAAACCCCTTTAACACGTTTTCTTTAGCACAAGACAGAAGAGAGAGTATGAAGCGGTGACAGGAAACAAGGGAAGTAAGATGCTTTTACCACTTGCCTTTTTACTGCTAAGGGACTCCTGTTAAGTTTTTGTATAAATGCATACCCCCACAGGTGTAACATGTGGGTAAGAGTCACTACATTAATATCCATTGTGAATAGTCTCCTGAAAACCAGTGATTTTTAAGACAGCTTATTTGTTTATTAGTTCCAGATTTTTTTGGCGTTTCTGACTATATGCAGATACTTCGAGTGAAGTGTTCATAACAGTCTGATTGATCTAACTGCATCAAGATCTCTTTGTGAAGTTTTTTTTTGGTTTAAAACAGACCAACAGCATGCTTTTATATTTAGCTATTGTACAATTAATTACTTTTTAATTATGTTTCCTATTAAAGTAATTCCACTACTAGACTGAATAGCTCCAGAGAAACCATTTTGGTCTGTTGGCTCAAGGACTCCCAGAATAAAATAATAATTAAAAAAAAAACCACCAAAACTCTAAGTAAGCCATTACATGGAAATGCACAGAAAAAGCACTGGAGAGTTCATGACTAAACAACACTTGTTTAAAAAACTCCTCTGTAATAAAGTACAGTACAGTATACAGATACCATACCTTAAGAGCTCCAGATGGAGCTGTTACAGAAAACAATAATGCCTTTAAAATGTTTATTATGGGCTTTTTTTTAAATTGTGGTTTAAAGAAAATCTTCAGAGGCTATTTAAAGCACAAAAACTACTTTTAAGGTTCTACCAAAAAGTTGATTTATAATCAATAAAAATAACAAGAATGAACATTACCTCTGAGCAAGCACCCATCATAACCCTAATCTTACTACCTGGTTAGTGTGGTAACCTCCAGCCAGTGTTCCCAGAGTTATTCCATCTGTTGGAACATTACAGGCTGATAGAGGCTGGAGTATCAACAGGGATTTCCAGCTTTCACTCTGAATTTCTCCCTTTGTGTACTTCGGTGAGAATGTTAACATTCTTACAATACTTTTATATAAGCAACAGAATTATAATATTATCATTTAATAACAGATTTCTGTTATTAAATCAGCTTTCTAAAAATATAAAAATATTTGATATTGTGAAGGTGTCTTTCAATCATACTTCAATTTTCACAGTTTTAATAAGGAATACCTAATTAGAACCATCACTTCAGAACTATGATGTTCAGCTCATTACACGTAAATAGACAAACAGTTAAAAACATTTACTAAGATTAAATATAATCGAATCGCAAAAACATACAATCTGACAACGTTGTCATGTGCTCTTTCAAAGAGTGCATAGGACATTTCTCTGCAGCAGTCAATACAGTAACTTCTTTTGATGCAATCTCTGTCAAAGCTGTAAACATTCCTAATTGTAGTTTCTTGGAAACTTTTGGTTCAAGTTTTTATTAGCAAGTTGCACTGGGCATTCCCCTGACATTTCCCCCCCCCGGGGTTACAGATCAGTGCCATCATCCACCTGTAACCCTCTGGTTTTCAGAATTACTCATCAGCGCTTCTTCAGTACGTTCAGGGCAGTAATCCTCCCCTTGCAGTGCACAGCGACACTTCCCCCAGGCCACTGCTAGCAAGGCCCCCAGTGCATGATCTTGAGAGGGAGGGTGATGAGGAAGTCTGCTATGCCTTAATGGGATTTCCTGCAGGTTTGGGATCATAACCGTATAGGAAAGTAGCTGCTATTACAAGGATGGCTCCGAAGAAAAAGACACTGAATAGAATAGGGATAGGAAAAAAAGTTTGTTTTAGTTCATGCAAATGTATTTATGTAATACAATCTAAAGAAAGGACATTTTTTCATGAGGAAAACAGAAAGATAAATTATTGTTGTCCAGTTTATAAATAACAAAATAATTTGCATATATTTGTTTTGGAAGGATGCAGGAAGTTGTTGAAATAAGAACCTTATAACTACAGATTAATGTATCACTATACTGACTTACTCTGAAAATTAAAATTATACTTTCACGAACAATTGTCAAAAGCAATCAGACCAATCTTTTTGTTTGGTTGGTTGGGTTTTTTTTTAAAATCTTTTACCTGAAACTGTGTGCAAAATGTAAGCAGGAGCTGAAGTGCTACTATTGTGGTTACCCAGCCCCTTTTAACATCTTACATAGTTCATGTTGTTGGGGCTGTGTTTGCTTTAAAATTTAAAGCTTACGTCAAAACAAATTACTGTGGCCCAAGAACTAGTTTGCAAGTCAGTATAATCTAATATTTGGCAAATATATAAAGATTTATGTCAGGAAAAGATAATAAAGGCATCTTTTGTATTTATTCATATGGGCCTTTCAAGTTGTTTTGATAGTTACAAGCCTGAAACAAAATATCCAAAGCCCACCGATGATCAGTACAAATTTTAGGAAAGAACCTTCTCATAAAGACATGACAATGTTGACAATTTGATCTTCTAAACCAAATGCTATGAAAACTGCAGCACATGACACAATAATCCTTCTGAGAACACAGTTCCCCTATTTCTGGGCATGACCCATACAAGCATTTAAGTACTTTACATCTATTACTCCAATCAAAAGTGTTTCTTGACATGACAGAAACAATTATTCAGTTTCAGATCAAATATATTCAGTTAGCATAAGCAACATACTAAAGATTAATTTTGATTAACGCAAGTTGACCAAGTTTTATTAAATGGGATGGCTTCAAGTTCTACATGCTGCTACGTGGCTCTATTTAACCTAATTATTTACCACTGTTTCCCTTCCAACATGTTTGCTGAAGCTGTTAAGTTACTTATTAAGTTTCCATTTGAGCATGCAAATTCTTAAACCACTCTGTACACTCATTTTAATGGGACAAATACAAGCTACTTATAATTTCAGTTCAATGTCTTCCACTTTTTAAGCTTAAATAGTTGCTCTACTTCCTTTCTGGAATGTTTAAGTAAAGCCCTGGTAATATTACAGGATCACAGAATGGGTAAGGTTAGAAGGGACCACAGTACTGTACTTACTTATTTTTAATAAAAACATGTTTCTTTGTACCAGATACAACAGTTGTAAATATTATTTAAAATATTTTTATGCTCCGAGTATGTGTAACATATGGGAGGAGTGTTGGTCAATTATAAGCAAAATCCTAATATGTCTGGAAGTGGGATTATTACTTCTACTCTCCATATGTTAACATGCACTGCCAAGACAAGCACTGTTCCGACCCTACCCATGTACAAAACCTGAGGTGCACAGAGCCACAGCAATCTCACGCACAGAACATCAGGACGCAGTGTCCCGCGCCTGGAAGTAGATAGCAAGCACTCTTTCTTGGCTGAGTGTTTTCACTACTGAATACGGCGTGGCATTTAGACAAGGCTCTGCCTTCGGAGGTTCTGGGTGCCCTCGGGCAACTCAGTGCTGCAGTGTGACTTCCACGGGTGCGTGACTGCAGAGACTGCGGTGAGCTGGAAGCCAGGCAGTGCGGGAGGTGCCGTCCCTGCCCCTGTCCCCGTCCCCGTCCCCGTCCCCGCCCGGCCCCTCGGGGACACGCGGGGCGGTGACCGCCCTGTGCCACGGGCCGCCGCCAGGGGGCGCCCCGGGCCGCAGGGGGGGGGTCCGCGGGATGCGGGGCAGGGAAGGGCCGGAGCGGGAACGGAGCGGGAACGGAGCGGGAACGGAGCGGGAACGGAGCGGGAACGGCCCGCACGGAGCGCCCGCACCGCCGGGATCCGACAGCCGGGGGCGCCCGGCCCCGCTGGAAACGGCACCGGGACAACCGCGCTGAAAAAACTAACTCCTGGGTATGGTACGAAACTAAACCTCGACGTGCAAGTTGTACCTAAGCATTTGCGAAGTGTGCCTGTTGTTTTTTTTTTTTTTTTCCCCAGCGAACATGGAAAATAATTCTTACCTTGTAGGGACAAAATCCTGCAGCCAGAAATAGGAGATCAGTGTTGACAGTATAATAGAGAGAGAAGTTGCAAATCCTTTTAAAATGTTGTCTGCATATTTTATAACAGCGGCAATTACCAGCCCCCCAAGTGCCTGAAAAAAACAGTGAGGTTTGGATTCACAAACTGATAATTTGACAGACAGCATCTATTTTAACACCATGCACTTACTTTAGGAAAAGCTTTTGTCTATGTTTAGGAGCAATAAATTTATTTAATATTATGGATATACACTGTTGAAAATAAATATTGGAGGAGTAGTTCTTTCCTCATTAAAGAAATTGTTGATATTACCACCATTAATGAGTGGAAATGCTTGTACCATACAATTTTAGCCACAGGAGGAAGGGCATGTAAATACATATATATTTTAAACATCGCAAAATAAGTAATGCGTACATGCTTTTAAGTTGCCCAATACTTAATCATATACTTGCTATATATTTTGCAGGTTTTCATTTAGAGGTTTATCCTAATAGTGATAAACCAGACTTTTGACTACAGAATCCTCAGTAGCGTCAATGACACCCAGTAGTTTCCCCAGTCATTTATGGAAGAGTAAATCCTAAGTGCCTTCACAGAAACATGGGATACAAGGTATCTCACCTGCAGAACAACCACCACCCAAGTGAGTTTATTGTATCCTTGAAAAAATCCATTCTTTGACAATTGTTCTCCATCATAAATGTATACACCCATCAGTCCAAATATGCTACCAAAAAATCCTGAAAGTACAAAATTGATTTAAAAGCTTCAAGTGAAAAATGCGCAAACAGGTTCCCTATCCTCAGGGGCTACTCATGTATTTCTGCTTTTCAAACTGGACTGCCACTTGCAATACCATCACATCCAAATGCAATCAGTTTGCTATTCTCTTTCAAAAGCTGTTCTCCATACTAACAACAAGTTTTGACTGTTTCCATTACGATATCCTTATATACTTATCTTCCATTGCTCTCTACTGGAACAGTGTGATTTTTGTTTACGGCATATAGCAAAATTCACTTAAACACAATTTCAGTTTCCCTGAACCAAGTCATGACTGAAGGCTGAAGTCACCCTATAACCTGAAGAGAAAAACAGGGAGAACATTTAGTGGAGGAGAGGGTCTCTGACAGAGCAAGATCAGCAATTAGCACTTTGCCAGTTCGGACTAGGATCTTCACAGTGGGATTCTCCTGAACCAGTCTCAAATACGGTGACTATTTTCTAGTAGAGACTTAATGTCAAGGGAAGAAATTGAGATTAGACTACAAAGTTTGTAATTTGGTGAGTATAGTGTTCTTCTATCAAAAGGGAAAAATTTATTTTTGAACGGAAAACAACTTCAATAGCAAACATATTCAACTGAACTTCACATTTCAAACCCTATAAACTGGACAAGATTGCCTCAAGATGAGGGAAAACTCATTTAGGAACACAGATCAATTGCGCTGTCATTTATATCTTGGATCTAGAAGACCCAGAACTACTTCAGAAATAGAAGGTATTCTCTTACTAACAGGTGCATAATAGGTAAGGGCATTAAAATAGTTAAGATGAACTGTCTTCTGCAAATGCCTCTCTCCAGTGACTATACAGACAACTAAAACAAGCTGACCTTTGTACTGAAATAATTATAATTCACTACCTCGACTTTATTCACAAACAAAGCAGTTTTGCTTTGTTTGGAAAAATTATTACTATCTATGTTTATCAGATCTTCGGAATTAGTGAAGACAATCTTTTTAAACAGAGAGGATACCCAGAATCCTGCATACAGTAATATCCTTCATAAAATTTTAAAACACAAATTTAATTGACAGATTCTGTACAAACTTACAGGTACTCTATTAAAAAATTTAATGAAGAACTAGGTTTAGATAAGAAAGATAGATTCTGCTAGAATTCTATCTAGCAGAGTTTGTACTTTTGGTTTTAAAATAGTATTTATGCATCATACTAAAATGTGGTATTTTCATATATACACATATTTTGCATGTTTATCTTAATTCTTCAGAATGTAGTATCTTTAACAGATAATTAAACATAAACTTACCAAGCTGAATGTTTCTGATCCACACAGACTGCTTAGTTTCCTTTAAAATTTTCTCAAAATAAACCCCAGCAAATCCACTAGAAAAGCAGGCTATGAGCACTGCGATCAGCCCCACAAACTGCGACCCTGCTGAATGCTCCTTAGCAGGTGTTGCTTGAGAGTCTGAAGGCCACTGGATGTAAAAACAGTTATACAAAATTTACTGATTAAAACCAGTCATGAGCATCTATAAAATGCATATTTGTTTTCTAGCAACAGTAACAGTTACTCAACACAGACAATCACATGCTTGTCAAGTTTGGCATTTTGCACCATAAATACCTTTAAAGGACTGCAAAGCTACAATTTTTCTTTCTATGTATATGTAAGGAGTAAAACTGTGTGTGAATTTACACAGGTGAATTTAAACGTAAGATTTATGTCTTATAAGCCAGAACTGCTTCTGAATCTTGGTGTGACTTATGATGGTCATTCACAGCCGCCAACTTGCGCCACCCAACAGGTGGTTACAAATATAGGTACAGTTAGAAAACTACTTACACCTGCTGTCTTTAGGATGGAGTGAACTGTCTTTTGCCCCTCTTCAGTGATTATGCAGACTAGTTAAATCCTGCAGTGTGTCTAATGCCAACTGAATAAAATGCAATGCCACAGACAAAAACATACCGAGGAGTCTGTTAAATACTGTCAGAATGCTTTGTTCTCATTTTTAATTACTGAATTTAATCATCATATCTTCTTTCAAATCCTTAAGTTTAAAAATTTCTAGAACATGCTAAAATCTGCTAAAAATTCTTAGAATAGTCTCTCATGCCATGATACTGCCCTCTGAAAACTACAAACTCTGGTGCCTGCACTATTTAGACCTGAGGCCAGTTTTACCTTTTGAAATAGTTCAAGTAAATTTGCCAACCGTATGACGAAGTGAGCCTGGCCTGTCCTGGCAGAGAAGATCTGTGAATTCCTAATGTCTGAAGAAACGTGCTAATAAACATTGCTATCATTATTACTTGCAGGTTGCTCCAGAGGCCCTGTCACATTCTACAGTAGAGCACTGGGTTGCAAAAGAGGTGTTATCTTCTGCCTTTGACCCATTTCTGGTGTCCTCCAGACCTGGCCAGTTGTGATTCGCAGTTCCTGACTACACTCTGGTGCTCGTGTGCAGCTGGTGGAATCAGAAAGCTGCATAATCAGTATAGAAATCCATAATCCTTGAATAAACACATTAAAAGAGCACAAGCCACCTGCTAACATTTACCTGTACAAATGCCACTCCTGTCATCAATATTACTAATGACAGCCACTGGTATACACCCAACTTCTTGCTCAACATGGACACAGAAAACAATGCTGTGGTGAGAATTTTCAGTTGGTACGTAACCTAGAAGAACCAGAAACTGTTACTACTGCATAATTCA
The DNA here is from genome assembly GCA_013396775.1 of Cephalopterus ornatus. NCBI lineage: Eukaryota > Metazoa > Chordata > Aves > Passeriformes > Cotingidae > Cephalopterus > Cephalopterus ornatus. The sequence goes on along the minus strand of VZRE01012318.1, from coordinate 32,224 downwards.
TAGGATTTTTTTTTTAAATTTGCAGAGAATTCCAAATATACAATACCTGGTATGTGGCTGCATCTAGGTTTGACAACGCTACATACAGCAAGTTGTTCTGAAGAGTGTAAATTCCCGAAGGAATAGCAAGTTTTAGAGTTTCCATGGGTTTATTAAGGATTTCATCATGCAGCACTCTGTTCAGAGTCCGTAAATTGCACTCTACCCAAAGAAACAATAAAAGAAATGGACATTCATTAAAAGGAGAGGAGTTAAAAAGAGAAATAGCAATGCTCTGTTCCTAAAATGGTTGCCCCTTTTTATAGCTATCACTATATCAAGACCTCTAAATACTATCTATGTTTGTTTGACGTTCACAAGTCTTGTATTTGTAAGGAAAAACGGCTGCAAGTGTCTTCCTGCAGCCTGGAATATCAGAATGAAAACAATCATTCAAAAGACTTTGAATAAAACTTACTGAAAGCATATCAGTATTTGAAGATAATACATCAAAGGATATCACCTAAAAAGTACATATTTACAATCCGAGTGTCATCAATATTTATACATATACAACGATATTTTTAAGCTGTTGAAAATCAAATATATGTGCCCAGGAACCAGATAAATTCAGCTTAAAATGTACAAAATAAGAAATAGAGTAAATCTGAATACAATTTTGTTGAGCTGTGATACTTCCTGTAAAACAATGAAACTGCTTCCTTCCTCCTTCATCTGCTGTCTATTATGGGCTTCTAAATTATCATTCATGCTTTGGACACACTTAAAGCTTTTCATTTTTTCCTACTTCTACATACGGATTTCTTAAAAAGCCTGAGCAAACACAAACTGAGTTGTTGGCAGAAAATTTATTCTTGCGCTCCTCAGTACCCACATTCTTTAAAAAGAACTTTCTTCAGCAAATATACAGTATGATTACTATCTTTCCACGACTATTTCTTACACAAGGAGAAGGGAAACGCTTTGTTGTATGCCTGTACTCACATGGCTGCTTTGCAGTTGCCACTACAATACAGCATATTGATTAGGAAAATTGGTGCAAAATTTGACACATACTGCTGTCTTTGTAGACCAATAGAACACAGGCCAAAATCTTCAGAAGTTCAGCAATAACTACTGCAGTAGAGGATAAGTAACGAGGTCCTTCTTCTTTCAGAGTCCGAGAATAACGCATGGTCAAGACTAAACTTGTGGTCTGAAAAACCAGGATACCCAAGGAAAGGTACTTTAAATTGGCAGACATTTCTTGACTTTTTTCTTTCTGAAATAGAATGACAAAACAAACCCAAACATAATATTGTAGGTGTTGGGAATAAGCAAATTTTTAAAAGTTATCCAGGGAGCTCAGTCAAACGGAAACACAAATCTGATATTTCAAAAGCTAAAGGAGATTATCACTTTAACAATGTTTTTCGAATGCATGAATACAAATGGGGAGATATATCAGAATATTAGGAGAAGTGTTAATTAATAGAGAAATGAAATTAAATATTTTTTATCTGTAATAAAAATAATCAAGTAAAGTAAGAAGTATTAACTGATAATTAGCTTTCCACTAACTGGTTTCACTCCCAAGTTTCACGGATCCAAATTGCGGATTTATTTGTGTAGGTGAAGGCTCAGGAGGTATTTTCAAGGTGAAAAAGGCCCACAGTGTGGTACAGCAGAATGCCCTGCTGCCATGAGGCATTCCCAGACCAAAGGGATCTTCTCACTCTTCCCTGCTCCAAAGCCTACCAGGTCGCAGTCCCTGCCGGGCCAGAGGGCACCGCGCCAGCACAGCACAGGGTGAGGGCTGGGCTGCTTCACACGGAAATGAGAGGTATGTCTATGTCTGATGAGGACGGGAAGGGAGAGTTGTGGAAAGCAGGGCTGGGTAAGAAGACATGTGATGGAGGAGCTGCAGGGGAGACAGCACCAAACCTGCCCTGCTGATTATCCTGCTCAGAAAAACATCACTTCAATACAGATGACCAGGTGACTGCACCTACTTTCTCATACTGCACTGACTACCATAAACCTTATCTTAGTAAAGCTGCATCATCTTCATGTCTACCATGAATTTCTACCAAGTTGATTCAGTTTTCTTTGCAATTTGTCACCAATTAAAGCACTAACTTAGTGCAGGAGTCTAATAGAGACAGTAATGTTCATTTTGCAAGCACAATATATTACAAGGAAATTTTAGAAAAGCTCAATGCTACTCAGAATATCATATAATTTTCTTCATATTAAGAAGAATTTCCATATGCACAAAAACTAATGCTTTCTATAAAAAGTAACTACTACTGCCTTCACTGCCCATTTAGTTAAAAACAGAGCAGTTTTTATAATGCCAAAGTAAAATCAAACCAGTAATTAGAAGTTAACAAATACATTTTCAAGGAAAACAGTAACAAGTCAAGACAATGAATGTGGTTCTCAGTTTTAGAAGCCTAGAGATGGCACGTTTTATGGATGCACGTGCCAGAGCTGTCCCTGTGCATGTCCCACACCTACAGGCACACAATTTCTGGCTCATTAACTATCTAACTTTGTACACACTGCTGAAGAACATACAGGTACCTCTAAATATTTGTAGCTGGATCTGAAGCTGTTTCTTGCTGACTGCATTTCTCTAGCTCAAGATGCATTTCATTGCTATAGTTACAGACATTTGGAGAGTTCTACTTTTTAAATATTTCTGACTTGACTTTATCATGTCTCTAAGCATTTATGGATTTTCTCCAGTCATGTATTCCAAGGCAAATTATTACCTACATGTCATGGACACTTAGGAGACACTGCAGTAACCTGCAAACAGGTGAGAATTGCCAACAGCCACAAAGATATGAAGTACATACTTGTATCCTACACAATAAAATTGTTTATCTCAAGAATCATGTGGCTGTAAAAAATATGTGTAAAAGCATACGGGCAAAGAAGGAAGAAAAAGATGTCAGGATGCAGAAACTAAGAAATACACAGGGTTCCTTTAAGGAATCTTAATAGGAGATACTTTAGTATGAACTATCATCTCCTTTAACTCCTAAAGAAACAAATACTAAAGATATAACTGCACTGAATGATATAAATCAGACAGAAATATAAAGTATCAAGAAGAAAGCTGCAGACAGTATTTGAGATTTGCTGATGTTTTCCACTGGTTCTGGTGGAATAATACTTTACACGAGGGTGTTAACTGTGGAATTAGCATCCTCAACAACAAAACAGAGATTATTTGTTAGTTGAAGAACAACAACTTTAAAGAACAAATTTGCTACAGTTGAGAACAAAGAGGAGAAACAGAAGAACAGTTTCTATAAAGGATGAAGAGGGGACATGCAAGGTCAGAGATCATTTTCCCTAGGGAAATACCAGCAACATAGAGAAGATAAAGAAAAAGGGAAAGAAAAAAAATCCACTGAGAGAAAATGGAGAACTGAATTTCACGGAAAAGCCTGGCTATGATACTAGGGGAAACCAACATTTATGTGAGCCAACTTGAACAATTGCTTTCACCTTTTCCATTTACCTTTTTTTTTTAGTATTGAGACCTGACAAACAGCAAACACAAACAACAATATATTGCTAAGATGAACACTGATTTTCATGAAGGCACACTTACAGATAAGTAAGTTTTTAAACTTTTTGGTTTTCAGTTTTCAGAATGCTTCTGAACAAAATACAGATAATGAGAACACACATCTTTCCTGACTTGGACCCAAATTTCTGCATTCTGTGAGCCTTGAAGTGACAAAGGGTTTTACAAACATTCAAATTTATTAGATATCAATTCCTTAACTTTCAAAACAGATCACAATATTAAAAACAATGTTCACAATAATTTCTTACTGAAATACAACCATCCATTTGTGAAGCACCTTAAAATGTATTTTTAATAAGTAAATCACTAGTATGCTGTTTTATGAGCAAATACCAAAACAATCAGCATGAAAACATAAAAACAAGCACAACAGTTTGATAAGCCCATCAGCAAAGCCGTAAGGAATACATACCACAATATTATCTTGAACTACTGTCTTGTCTTCCTTAGAAATCATGATAAAAAAGGGAACTTTACCCAGACAACGTGTCTCAAAAAGGTGCCAGTAGCAGGAAACATTTCTTTACCACAACTCACTAAAGCAGTTTCAGGGTTTCAAACATTCACACAAAATGGATTCTAAGTGTCCAGTGTGATAGCTGAAATAAGGATATTAGTTAAAAGTCAGCGGTCAACAAGGCAGGCTTGTAGAGAACAAGGGTGTGAAGTTTCCCACTGTACTTACGAGCTGGTTCACAGAGCAGGAACTACAGTCCTGAAACGTATGCCAATGATATAACCACCCTCTACTAAGCACACATAACATCTTATCAGCTTTCCTGCTCCCTTTAAAAGAGCTGCAAATCAATTCATAGAACTCTGTGCAAACTGAGAACTGGATCCAAAAAACCAGCCATGTAATGAACTCCAAACAGCTCAGCTGTCTTCCACTGCAGTTTCAGAGCAGCTTTAGATGAACAGATTACTGCCAGAGGTGTAACTGCTCGCTTGTAGCCATGAGCTCCTGCTCCTCTCACAGCAAAAGCCTGTGCAGGCACAGAATCAATGAACTATTGTCTTAGTAACAGCCCACACTTTGATTGTTTTAAGCCAATAATGAAATTAAAGTTCCCAATGCATTTCCTGTACAGAGTTACAACTTAGATTTCTTACTGGGCTTTGGATGCACTACTCACTACTCTGCAGGGTGCATCTGTTCAAAATCTCAGATTTACGTTTCCTAATTCAAATATTGGAAGTTGAGGGGTCCCATTAACTCAGTGCCTTTTGAACTGTACCTTACAGTGTGCTAAGGACCTGCAGCTCATTGACTATAACGTAGCCTAACACCTCTGTTACCTCAGGGAAAAGGCTCATTACTCTTTGCTTCTACTAGTCTAGGTGAAAAAAAAAAGTCAACTGCCTCTGTGTCATTTATTCAGCGTACCATGGAGACACACCCTACAGCCACAGGAAGGCAGGAGTCACTACGCAGGAAGCCGAGATGGGATTTACAGCCACGCAAAGTTTGACTTCAGAACATGCAGGTGGATAAAATACAGATGGATACTACGGGAAGAGCTGTTTTCCTTAAAAGTATAAACAAAAAGGACCCTGGAAAGGTTTTATAGACTCAGAAAAGAAAACAATCTATACAGGAAGTAATACCTTCAGCTCGAAGTGCCATACTATGCAAAGCCTGAAAAATATCCCTTCAAAGGAAGCAGACTTTTTTAAAGTGGAAAATCACAAATTTCCATCTCATTCATTCATTGAGACAAAATGAATACATTTTTGACTTGCAGTTTCTCATCTCCCTTTGTAGTATCTCTAACACAGCTAAAATTTAGTATTTTACATTTTATTTTTATATTATCCCTGCATTTTCCCTCTTAAAATACTGGTAAATTCTAATGTTTGCAGATGAAATTAGACCAAAAGGGAACATAATCATTTTGACTTAATGAACAGCAAAGATACCATATATGTTTTTATTTTCCTCCATCCATTCAACAACAATACCCACTGATATTAATCAGGGTTTACTAAAGAGCAACAAGATTAAAAGACTTTTCTTAAGCTTAGGATTTTGTCTTTTAAAGATCTGATGGTATAAACTTCTGAGTTTCTCAGCTGCTAAATATATATATATATATATATATATATAAAAATACCACTGCAAAATCTTGTGCAAAATTAAGGATTAGTCTACCTCTTTGAATTGATCCTATTCCTGAGTTTGTAGGACTCAAAATCTGACAGAATTGCTTTAGTTTGAGGCATCTAAAACACTAAAAAAGAGAACGCCAGAAGGAAATAGACTTATTTGAAATTCTCTTCAGTTAAACTCAGAGACTAGAGACTGTCCTGAGGCATTTCCAAAGGGTTGAAGTTATAATGCATATTATGAAGATCCTTCCAGGAAGCATGGTCTAACACCATCTGCAAGAACAAGAGAGCAGAGGCAACTCCACAGATCCAGGCACTCTCAAAATTTCACACCATGCTGATTCAAACACATTAAGATAAAGTGAGCACAGAAGTGTTAATACTCAACTTTGTCTAACATCAACTATCTAGTTGACTAGCATGTTTTAGGTTCATTGAAATTTTAAGGTGGGGATGCTGTATATTTTATATATTATTTTATAAATAAAAAGGGTGATAGTTCATGCACAAATAATCCAAATTTCATTTATTTGACTGTGCATTTCTCCTGCATCAATCACACTGAAAGTTCTTTCAGTATCCAAAACTATCCAGTATTCTGCATTTCATTTCACTAATTCAGCCTGAGTTACTTGAAAAGCGTTTTTTACAGTCACTGCAGCTGACTCACTTTTATTATATTCATTAAATTTAGTTTTCCCCAAATTTCTGAAACTTCAAGAGAGAACTGAAGAAAACTTGAAAAAAAAAAGTCAGCATTCAAAAAAACCCAGACACCCAACACTATCTCAAGAAGTAGATGACAGAATAACAACAACAACAAAAATCAATTAACAATGAATTCCAGTAAGTCACATAACAAAAAAGCAGGTTAAATTCACCAAAAGATTTGACATGAAAATGACCTCTACTGGCAACTGTTTCTTTACTCATCCCAACTCTTTCACAAGAAAAGTTAAAAAAGGAAAATATACTAACTACTATTATGCTTCCAATCTTCATAGTGATGGCATTATGTGAATTAAATTCCTTCCAGCCTAGTTGTGAAATGTTTTCACTGTTGACAGTCTTTTAGAGTAAAAAGCCAAGTTATAGGAGTTATTATTCCTAGCTCTTATTCCATTTTATGATTAATCAATTTAACATTGCTTAACTCAAACAAAAGGTATTTGTATATTATTTAAAAAACAAAGCCAAACACAAGCAGACGGCCAGCCTCTTAAAACCCTCAAAGGCAAAGTGTAAATGTTGTGTGCCAGTACACCAAATTCTACATACGGGATCGGCCAGAAAATAAACACTGATTGAGTCTGCCTTGTGGAAGGAAAATCAGATAGAAAGTAAAGTACGCTACTTCATTGCAGTGGAACAGGTATGGACACACTTCCTGGGCATTTGCTTTGAAATGAGGATAGCAGATTAAAGAAAGAGTTCTCATATTTCTCCAGTGGAATGTGAGCCCACTGCTGATGCTACACCTATACAAATACTATAAGCTGTCAACAAAGGAAAAGCACAACTGGAAGGTGGAGCAAGAGCTGACTCACAGAACCTGAAGAACCTATTTTTATAAGACTTCTGCGCTTTTGCACATGCATTGCCCTGTTGCCTGCACTGGATAACACACAAGTAACATGTCACTCTCTCTAACACAGCTACATTCCTCAGAGTAAAGTTCTATTCCACAAATATTCCTTCTATTGGAGTCAGCCTTCCTTTAACCACAAGTAGTATCTAACACTAAAAATATATGGATGGAAAACAAATGGGTGGAAGGAACCTCATGAAGTTCAACAAGGCCAAGTGCAAGGTCCTGGACAGGGGCTGGGGTAGTCCATGAACAGGTTGCCCAGTAGCAACTCTGTCATTGTAAATGTCCAAGGCCAGGTTGGATGGGCCTTTGAGTAACCTGGTCTAGTGGAAGGTGTCCCTGCCCATGGCAGGGGAGTTGGAACCAGACAATCTTTAAGGTTCCTTCCAACCCAAACCACTCTATGATTCTAAATGTCCCAGATGGAACTGAGACTGCACAGACCTTTCCAAATCTAGTCGAGTGCTGCTGAACTGGATTCTGAAGTAGATTTTACACACATTTGAATATTTTAACTGCCAAATTTGTTCTGCTATCATTCAACAATGCATTTCTTTCTCCCCTCACTCCCACAAGATATAATCTGCCATGTCTATGTAATCTTAATAAACCATGTTATAAACATTTCCAATAATATTAAACCTTGTATTTCTCACTTTAAAATGTCACCGTTATGTTTTCCATTTTCCTCATACTGGAGACAGGTTTCTTCCTTGTTCTCTCCCATAAGGTATCTATAATTATCAGCTGTTCCTCCCCAAATACATGGCACTTTCCCCCTAAATCACTGCAACTCACTTCATTATTTTAAAACTTACCTTGCTCTTTCTTTTGCTTTCCAGTTTGTTACCCATTCTTCTTGCGGGATACATTATAAGGTGTATTAAGTACACTATGAAAAAAACAAAAAAACCTATGCTTCTCTTAGAGCTAGTACACTTCTTCAGAAGCGTTGTTAAAAGCAAATCCTTACTCTTCTAGCAGAACCTGAGGAGCAAAGACTTTTTTCTCATAAAGGTTTCCTTCAGGCAGTATTTCCAATTTCTCCACTGACATAAAAAAGAATTCTTAACTGGTGAAAACAAATTACAAACATAACTGCATTCAAATAATTTTCACGACAACGACATCAAGTACAACACAGTAGATGACTGGTGGACCTTGCTCCTGCAACGTCATCTCTCTTGCCACAACCCTGTCTCGGTGTGCTGGTTTTGGCTGGGGTAGAGTTCATTTTCCTCACAGTAGCTGGTATGGGGCTGTGTTTGGGATTTGTGCTGACAACTGTTGGTAACACAAGGATGTTTTCACTACTGCTGAGCAGTGCTTACACCTTGCTGCTTCCCACCCACCAGTGAGGAGGCTGGGAATGCACAAGGAGCTGGGAGGGGACAGCTGACCCCAACTGACCCAAGGGATACCCCACACCATATGGAATCTACTCATCATATAAAGCCGGGGGAAGAAGAAGGAAGGAGGGGATGTTCGGAGTGATGGTGTTTGTCTCCCCAAGTCACTGTTACGCACGATGGAGCCCGTCTTTCCTGGAGGTGGCTGAACACCTGCCTGCCCATGGGATGTGGTGAATGAATTCTTTTGGTTTGCTTTGCTTACATGTGAGGATTTTGCTTTACCTACTAAGCTGTCTTTGTCCTCAACCCACAAGTTTTCTCACTTTTACCCTTTTGATTCTCTCCCCCATCCCACTGTGGGGAGTGAGCCAGAGGCTGTGTGGGGCTTACCTGCCAGCTGGGGTTAAACCACAACACGTGGCCATTTTAAAATCATGCAGATGCTCTTTAGGACTGGCAAGTGCACTTAAGCACAAAGCAGTTACACATTAAATGGTAACTGTTAAAGATCAACCAATGATTTCTTTTAAACTTTGCTCCAAAACCTCAGCTTTTTACAAAGATAGTGGAGGCTGTATCAGTAATTCACTGGCCTATCACTCAACCAGGAAATTCCCTCATTGCCAAGTCTAACAAAAGGAATGCAATTACATATTATCTATTAACTAAAGTCCAATTTCAGAGAATGCTATAAATTGCTTGGGAATCAGGTAAGGTTTCTTACAGGTTGACAGAAAACCTGGCAGAAAGGGAATTTTACTGAGTTATGATCTCACAAAGGTTTTCTGTTTGTTTGTTTCTTTCTGTCATGGGAAAAAAAATCACCTTTCTAATCTATGTATCAGACAGGAAGAGCTGGGCATTGTGAATCTTAAATGTGAGATTTGTACCTAAGTGCTCTTTAAGCCCACCCCCTTTATCCTTTACACCAAACCTAAGGAGCCAAAGTTGAGATATTTTTCTCTGATGAGAATTTGGTTTGATAAACATTATACAAATGACATATTGAGTATAAATATTCAGCGTTCAGGAAATTCAGGCCCTCACTGAGCTAAACGTTAACACCAGCATTTCTTGTAAGATGAAGCCTTCAACTCTGCACAGCAGTGCAACAGTTTTATATTGACATAGCAGTCATTAAGCCAAACTCTGCCTGCCAGCACAGAAATTTGATACAACCTGCCCGAAGTGCCTCTCACTCATTCACACAGTACACACACTGCGTTCATTGTATAGATCACAGTACAGATAGATCCCACAGTCACATCCAGACCCTGTGAGCCAGGACACATTCAGTTCTCAGTTTTAGTTGAAATGCCCATCCATCCTCCAGCGGGAGGGCAATGCCATGGACTGAAGGACTTCCGGAATGCAACTCCTGCAGATGTATTAACCCAACGAAAGAGCTTGATATAAGGTGCTGGGAGATGGAACATTGAATCCAGCTGGGGTTCAGCCACAGCTTGTGCTTGTCCCGTTTATGAATTACAAATCAAGTCTGGGTGCTCAAGGCAACACAGGTACCCTCAGTCAAGGTGACCTACTTGGAGTAGAGTAACACAAACTAGATACTACAGTGAAAATAAATCTGTAGACACTGTAGAAAGCTAGCAATTGCAAATAAAATTAGATGGCTGAACAGTGTATAAGGGGTATAAATATAAGACAAGGTTCAAAACCCCAGTGGCAAAATCCTGAACTCCTAACCATCTGACATTATTATGCTAGATTGTAAGAAGTACAGATCTACAGAACCTGTCCTCCTCTCTAGAGACACCCTCCACTGATGTGATCCAGCTGTGCAGCCTTCTAAGTTCCAGCAAAGGCCCGGAGCCCACGCAAGCAGCAGGCATTTGGTGAAGAACGAGCCCAGGTTGCAAGCAATTCAAGAATAATATGAGAGGAATCACTGTGTCTAGCAAGCCTGTCCCAAAGATCAAGGGATGTGTTGTCCTCACTTAACACTGCCAAACCCGGAACTGTTTTAAGCAGACACATATGACTTGAATTCTGTAGGTACCTGGATCAGATGATCTCTGCCTTTTTCCTCTTATTGCAAACAACAGTGTAACTTGCACAAGGAATCAGGCTGTGTAGGCAGCCTGTAGGATTGTTAGACAGAGTCACTCCCAACAATATATCGCTCTAAAGAAAGCAAATTTCTACCAGTCTTTCCCAAAATCGGTATTTTTGCCACACTACTACTTCTACAAACGAGAACACCATGCATCCTCAAACCAGTGGATCCTTATCCCACAGAACTGTGATTTTCAATCACGAGTTCTCACAATGCCTAACAATGTACAAGGCAATAATAAACTTTCTAGTTTCTAAATGAAGAGGTTATTGTAAATCACTTTCTCCACAACTGTCACCTCTCTCACAGTCACCTGCAGCCTCAGTGCACACACAGAGTTCAGGTGAGTCAAGTGCAGTGCCTACGGAGAAAGGCAACCCCACAGATTTTGGGAGAACCAGTCCATCACTTAATGCATTTTAAGACCCATTTTGTCATTCTGCACATGTTTGTTGAAAAGTAAACATTGTCTTAGGTCCCAATTCTTCTGTGTAGAGGCCACCTGACAAATAAACTTCCCACTGTGATGCTCACTCAGTTTTAGAAAGGTTTGTTGTGTATGTTCTTTATGTCCCAAATAACACAGCCCTCCACTGCTGAAAGCTGTGTCAGTCTTATCCACCCAATCATTCCTACTTTAAAAGCTTTTCTCTGGAATCTAAGTCTTCCTCGCTCTGGTTTAAAACACGGTTTATAGGATTCAATAAAATGAAACAACTTGCCATACCTTCTGGCATTTATCTTTTACCTTACAGTTTATTCCATAATATGCATCATTACATTCATTATCTCCACATCCTCTGGGTTTCTGACTTAATCCACGAGCACTGTACTGCTACAGCATTTCTCATTCCAAAAACCTGGTATGAAATCGTGATACCACGCAAATACTTGTAAAGTGTGCATTTCTGATAACTTTACACGCAGCTCTGCACCACTGAGCATCTTCCGAGCAGAGCCCCAGCGGCGCCGTGAGCCCCAGGCTCGGCAGCACCGGCACAGCTCCGACCAGCGCCGCGCCCCTTCCCAACTTCACAAACAGCCGCCTCCCCGCAGCGACTTCACCTTCACCCTCCCTCTCCCCCGAACCGCTCCATACCCACACATTCCTCTCAGCGCTCTCCGATCTCACCTTCCCCCCCCAGCCTGCTCCCACAGACCCGCTTCCCGCCCCATCCACCGACCCCAAACGCCTC
>VZRE01012318.1:0-20034 GCA_013396775.1 Cephalopterus ornatus | reverse complement strand
GGGCAGGGCCGGGCCCCGGGCAGGGCAGGGCCGGGCCCCGCGTCGGCAGCAGCGCGGGGCGGGGGCTGAGCCCTGGGCTGGAGCCCCTGCCACCTCCCAGCCAGCGCCCCGCGGGCCGGGTCCCGCCGGCAGCATGAAGGGGCACTGGTGACACGGGCGGCTGGTGTGAAAGCCGCGAACAGCCGGGTCTGGGAGGGGGGCAAGGCTGGCTCGGCTGCAGGTGCGGACCTGCCACGGAGAGCGGCACCGCGCTGTGCAAAGAAACGAACTGGCCACCACATTTTGAAGATCATATTTAGGCAAAAACTTTATGTTTAAGTTAGGGGTTGATTTCCCGATGGTTGGCAAAGGACAGCGTAGCACATCAAACCCGGGTGAAATCCTGGCCCCGCGGAACTGGAATGGAAACGTGTCCCACCAATTACAACAGTAAATCGTGGGAGACAAGCACACTACTAATAAAGAAGATTTTAATAGTAGGTACATGTTCAATAAGACATTCATTAGAAGTACGCTTTAGGAGAATGCACTTCGTTAACACCAAACAGAAGGCTCTGGCAGCTCCGAAAGAGTTCGCTGCAAGGTGCGGAACTGCTCCTGAACTCAAAAATGGGCCGTGGTCTTTCAGTGACCACATTGACTGTACCTGCTTGCAGATGTCAGCATCATTCTTGAAATTAAACTGTCAGATATTTCAGGTATCACAGGTTAGACCAAATACTTGAAAAAAGGAGCCAAGATCTTATCAGTTTTATGAATTTAATTAATTTTCCATTCCTTCCCAAGGGAAAAGGCCTTGGTTTTCAGCAGCTTTAGACTATCAGCCTAATCTGGGTTATATTTGCCTCGTATGCCTCTCTACAGAACTCTAGGTATTTGCCATTGGTTTGAACAGAGTTCAGCATTTCTTTGCTCTGAGCTGTTACGCTTTTTTAATGAATAAACTTTAATTAACCCCCCAAAATATCAATCCCATGGAGTATTTTTTTTCTTTTGCTTTGCAATTCTCCATATTGAACTCGCATCTGATTACAGTAGACTAAAACCAATAGTCTCGTTCTGACCCATGAAGAACTGCTTATCAGATGTTCATGTTAGCCTTATTTTATGTGGTGATAATCAGGCATAGTGCTCAGCTCGCATATACAACAATTTATTTGACCTCACCCACTTTGGTTAATAACCAAATACTTTCTAAGTGTTCATTTGTCACACCAATCATTTCAGGCAGGTACTCATCACATTCCCTATCTGAAATAAAAATAAATCATATAGGTAGGATATAATATGCTCTCTTAAAATGATGCCTAAAACACTGACAAAACTAATGACATCTACTAATGACTAAAACCAGAGGTAAACTAATGAGAGGCATGACATATCAGCTAGACATGTAACATAACAGCCAAGTAGCATCTGACAATTTGACTTAAGGGTATTTTTTTTCTTACATTAAGTAATTAATCTAATAATATGGAATATAATCTGTGTTTAAGTTGTCAAGCAGCTCTTCAGAAGTTCATATAGACCATTTTGATGTAGCAGCAGAGAGAGCAATGGCACTCAAAACACTGAATAACATCAGGAGTCGGGGAGTGGAGTGTTTCCCAGCAGAGCTCTATCAAAAAAAGAGAGAAATTTGATAAACCCATTTCAAAATAGTTCTATTTATCACTATTATGAAAGCATAGAAAGTTTCAGAGAAATCTTTTCCTATTAGCCCTTTCTATTATGTAGACACTTCCGATGTTAAAAAGATCATGTGTCACATCCATAGTGCCCGTAAATCAAGAGGTGTTCAGTTTTCAAGTGATAGGCAGGGACAAACATGTAAAACACCTGTGTGGTCCCAGTTCTCTTCATTTTTGTTGATACTATTCCCACTTATTATGTTGCATGTCTTCTCAAATGGGTCCTCAGATACAGGAAATTTGACATAAACCTCACACTATAAACACCACTTTCAGTTTTCTATGATAGGTATGGGAAGAAACCAACAGAAACTACGAAGGGGAAAGGTTCTTACCACTTGACTGCCTCCAGAGGAAGGTGACTGCTGAAAACAAACAAACAAACATATAAATCTACAAGTGTTCCCACCCAATGGTTTTGAACACAGTTTTTGCCTGTGATCAACAAGTTTTGAATACCTTAACCCACAGCATGGGTTTAATTTGTTCAAGAGGAAAATTGCTTTGCATTGATAAAGCAAATAGTTGTAGTTACATACTCTTTCTCATGTTACATCTGAAAATTTCAGCTACAATTGATGGAAAGGCAAAAGTCTATTTTTCTCTCATTCCATTATCATATTTGACACAGAGTTTTCCATCTCTATATTTGAAAGAGGATGTTAAAAAATTGATGAGTACTGAAAACAAACAAAAAAAAGAAGTGCAAAACCAGGTAACCTGCCAGTGAAAAACTCAAGAATCTAGCTTATGAAAAAAAAAAAAGTGAAGGATTAACTGAGCACAGCCTATAAAATCTACAGAGAGAAAAAGAATTTAAAAAACAGAGGACAGAAAAATGTAACAAGGCCCCTAACTGAAATCTGAAACAAGACAGATTTAGATTTAAAATATAACTGACACTGAAATTGCTTTCTCAGCCTGGGGCCATATTTTCCACAGTAGTTTCTTTAAATATGCTCTAATACAAATGGAACTAATACAGAATGTTCTCTTAAGACCAAATCATCCCAAAATTGCTCTACCTACCACCCATGTTCTTTGTTTACCAAGAAAAGAAGATGAAAATGCTGTGATGAAAGTATTCTTACCTGTTTTCCAGGATAAGTGCTTCCTGAGCTAGAGCCACCCTGAAAAATAATTATGAACTATTTAATTTTATAGTATGAGACTCCAAGTGAACAGTGTCCAAAGAGCACACAGCAGTCTTGAAAATGCCCTGGATAGTATTAGTTTTGATATTGACTTTGATTTTACCATTTTCGTTGCACTTTCCCCCCCTATTTTAATTGAATGGTCTCAAGTAAGCACAGCTATGTCCTCTTTATCCCATGAACGGTTTCAGAGGAATGTGTCAAAGCAGTGTGCCACTGACTGAACTGCAGAGTTTGAAACTGAAACAGTTACCCTGATATTTAAATACATCATTCTTATTAGAATGATCCAAACATATTCCTGTGAGTAAGTGCCAAAGTATATCAAACCTTTGCTATGGGAGGAATAAATGCTGCCTCATCCTAAGGTTCATGTTTGAACAAAATATTCCAATTTTTTGGGGTAATTCTTTTCAGACATTTACCGTTGTAACATAATTTTAAATTTCACTCTCATTACTGTCATCTATTTTAAAAACCAGTATCCACATTTCTAACTTGGTTGCAGAATACTGAAAGAAGAATATCCTTACTGGCTTTCCTTGATGATTGCCTCCTGAGGAAGATGGACCCTGAAAAAAGATACCTCTTTTTGACACTAAGTCTATTTGCACTTAGACATTCTCACTATCTGGAACAAAGGACCACAGGAAAATGAACACTGTCTTGTGTCCAGTCCTCTAAAAATACCAGGGAAAACCTTATCTGAAATACAAATATTTAACATCTTTTTGTTGCAAGTATTCTTTCAAATGATGTATTGGAGATTTTGATACGATGTTCTCAAGAAGAAAGAACCATTTTGTAGTTGTGATGTGTTTAATATATGGAACGGAAAAAAATAATAAGGTCTAATGAAACATTAATTCACCTGGTGTCAATCTATGTTTACATTTGGGGGAAAAAAGACACCACCAACAAAAAATGCAAATGTTAGAGTCCTTCCCTCTACACCCCCTACTTGAAGAAAGCTCTAATAGGAAAGTTAACGCTAAAAAAAAATGGATATAGAAAAATAAAACATCTTATTCAGCTTTCTGGGAAAGTGGCTCTGCTCATTTGAACAGCATTGCCAACAGGAAACGTTACAAGCATTGACTCCTTAAGAAGTGCCATCAAATACAGGACACAAAGTGCCTCACCTTTATGATTCGTGTATTATAAGATGTAACATTTATGCTCACTTTTCAATAACAGGTACACCTTCTTTTCTATAAGACATAAGCTAAAACATTGTGTGTGCTTATTGGTATCTCCTGCCATTGAAAGACAAGAGCAAGGTCCGAATTACATAGTAAAAATAGTAGTCTGAAATGGGAGACATTGAAAATATGCATAGTTAAATGGCAACTATTATTGCCTTCAAAAAGAAAAAGTAAGTATTTTCTTCAAAGCAAGCCAGAAATACTTAAGACAAATGCATTTAAAATCAATGAAAAACTGAGCCCTGAGGACAAAGCGTATGTTTATTATGAATATATACAGAAATAACTGTTCAGAAGTTTGTTACACAAACAAACAAACAAATTAAAAATAAAATCCTGTGATCTCATTCTGTGATTACCAGAAGTTCAGTTACGTAGTAAAAAGCTGTCTCAAAACAACGGAACTGTGTGAAAATAAATATTGTGTTTGCATTTGTTGAGATTATCCCAGATGACTAAGTCATGTGAAACTCTTTGTATATTGAAGTAATTCTCAGAAAACTATCTGGTCCATAACTAACTAGATACAGGTTTTTTAACAGGTGTATAAGAAAAAAGAAAGGTAAATTTGAATTTTTTTGACTTACTGGTTTACCATGTTGTCTGCCTCCAGAAGAATATGAGCCCTGTAAGAAGTCAATGCAACATCTATTAATTGAAGGAAAAATCTTCTGTCACTGCCTAGAGACAATTTGTGCAGTACCTAGGACAAACTTATGTGGATGTTGTTTGAACAAAAACAGTAAATGGGGTACCCAAAACTTCGGCTCTGTACTGCACACCAACCCACTGGCAATTTGAACCAAGAGAGCAGTGTTATGAAACACAGTTTGGTGGTTATAGTACATTCAAAGGAGAGTTTCACACAGAGCAGTAATTCACTGCAACCAAATCTTTTATTCACCTTGTTGAAACCACCAATTGGTTTAACCTCAACTATTTAGGCTTTATAAAATGGCCAAATTAATGTATCTTTCAGCATCTAGTAACTGACCTGATCTAGAAAGTATGTTAGGAAAAAGTTAGGAGTGATGGGATGGAAAGATAATATACTCACCGGCCCACCATACTGGCTGCTTCCCGAGGGATAAGATCCCTATTGAAAAGAATACAAGAATTTAACAGCAGTTACTTTTATTTTTTTTTTCTGTGCAGAATGAAACATCACAGAATGACTTTTAACAGGAGATCTCTGTAACAATCTGGAAAGTATATTAATCTAAAAAGATGCAGTGAAAGACTTCTGACTTAATGCCTCTAAGTTCCTTAACAGCTGAAAGTACTAAATTGGGCAAACAGTCACAAACCACCTGCTTAGACTGTTCTGTTACATAAATAAATGGATCTAAAGTGTCTTACATATGGCTTTCAAGAGACAAAAATATTTACTTTACTTGTGATTTTCTGCTACATCCGTGTGTTCAGAGAGCATCATGCGTATTATTGTAAAAATATCCTTATTATTCTGAATAGGTAATTTGGGAAAAAAATTTGATTTGCAGCTGTTAAAAACCCTCTCCCTGCTACAAGAGATTATCTTCTTTATAGAGTGATACTGAACTCAACGGCTTGCCAATGGAGTGAAATTATTTTTTTTCGTATAGCAGAGTGAAACATTGCAAACACAATAATACTAATGAAAAATAAGCTCCATCTTATTACATCTGTCAACTACTTGCACTAGTAAGATTTCTGAATCAGTTACAACCTACTAAGTCTAGAGGAGATAGCTTTTAAGTCAGCTCAGGGAGCTGATTACAGTAAGAGACTTGAACTGCAGCTGAAGATGAGGAAAGTAGTATTATTGGGTGCAACACACCAGAATTTATATTTTCAAAGCAATATCTGTTGGTATGTTTTGTGCCAAATTTTTCCAAATATTTAATCTAAACAAAATTAAAAAAAAAAAGATAACTTCAATATAATTGAAAAATAACATCGAAAATATATTTTGAACTGGTGTCATAGCAATGTGAAACTGAAACATAAAAATGGCTAATTACAATTATCACTTGAGATAAGAGGCATTCTGAGGTAAAACAACTAGAATTATGATCTGTGGAATTTCTTTAAACTGAAATTTGTTCCTGCTACTCCATTTCACTTACTGAGAGATGGTCCCTGTTTTCTAATATTTATTAAGAGTGTCTCTGAAAAACCGCCAGTATATGCACTGCATCATATTTGTCACTTAATAAGTAGCAAGTAGAAAGAAGATCTTGAAAACAAAGAAAAGGTGCTTGCCTGTCCACCATACTGATTGCTTCCAGAATAGGATGAACCCTGTAAAAAGAACATGAAATTTTCATAAATAGTTTTCTAAATAGCACCTGGCATAAAAAAAATCCTGAGCCTAACATAAACAGTATTCCTGAGACTGATTAACTGGAAAAACTTTACACAGTTTCTAATGCAGTGGCAAATAACTAGTTATCCACACATCATGCCAGTGGTTTGTGCAGTGAGATGAACCCTGTGAATGATTCTTCAGTAATTTTTTGAGGTAAGAAAGCTTCTATAACTACAAAGTAAGATCTTGGCTCTAGTTCATAGAAAGATATAACTGGAATGTCAAGAGTGACTCAATAAGAGCCCCATGCACTCTTTGGAATTATTGCCCCTATCTCTGTGACTAAAGTGAACTCAATATTTGATGAGTTCTGTGCAAATATGGGAACTGAGGCATGTTTATTCCTGAGGAATAGTTCCTGAGGAACTAATCTGTGTAAATGTTAACGACAAACTGCCTACCTGTCCACCAGCGTAGTTGGCTCCTCCGAAAGAGCCCTGTGTTCAACAGAAATAGAAATGTTTATGCTGTATTAAATTCAATGTCACACAGAGGAGAAACAAGAGAACATGTTGACCAATTGCAGTGATCAAGTCATTTACACTGATTACTACTATACTTTTGATTAAACAAGTGAAGGATTTAGTTTTGATTCATCCTGATTTATATGTCAAATAATTTATGTTTACATATATATAATATATAAGTGATCATTATTATAAAATAATATCATTTCTATTTCTATAAATTCTAATTTTCAAGTTATTTTTGACACTTTTGATTCTCAGAATTTGCATGGATGTCATCAGTTGTATACTTGGGCATGTGGTTTTGCTTGATTATGTAATCAGAGAAAGGGAAGTAGTCATCTAAGCAATTTTGACTATACTGAGAAAACAGGTCACTGAACCATCTCTTGGAAGTAAATCAGCTTGATCTCAGCAAAACAGTGGAGTGGGGTTTTTTAGATGTTTGGGGGGGGTTTGGTTGTTTGTTTTTAAATATTTAAAAAAGTATAAGGAATATACTAATTAGATAGAAAAAAATGGAAATATCTAACTTTTTGAACATGTTGCTCTGCTCCAATCTGAAAGCATTTGGGGTCATGATTTTAGATCTAAGTTTCACTAGTTGAATCATGCTGTTAATAATCATCATAAGAGCAGCACTGTTACACACACATGTCCAAAACCCAGTGAGATATTTGGGAAACAGATTCTTAGAAAAGTCCCAGGCCTCTCTCACAAACTGCGTAGCTAGTTTTGAATACAGTACCACAGTTGCAAGTCACTTAATATTTTTGTCTTTAGTGGGTTTAAAATGGTTCAATTCAACATAATGTGAAAAAAACTTCCATCGTACATAGAATTTCACAGACAGAATTATTTCAAGAAATGTAGCTCCTTGGGAATTTTCCAGTATGTGTACATACTATGAAAAATATATATAGACAAAGAATACTTACTGGACCTCCACCGGGGCACACACACCCACCCTGTACAAAAC
Source organism: Cephalopterus ornatus (assembly GCA_013396775.1). Lineage (NCBI taxonomy): Eukaryota > Metazoa > Chordata > Aves > Passeriformes > Cotingidae > Cephalopterus > Cephalopterus ornatus. Next base: position 12,188 of record VZRE01012318.1, on the reverse strand, counting down.
ACAACCAAACTTACTTTCCTGGGTCTATGATTGGAATAGGCCTCTGAATTCGTAAATCAAACTCACATTCTGCTAACTGTAAGCAAATGGACTATGAAATCCTGCTCATAGGCTCCCCAAGCTCCATCTAAAAAGGAGTTTCTTTTTGCCTCCACTGCCCTTTTCAGGCTAGCTGTGTACTTACTCATCCATTTTTTAAGTAGAATTTTCTAATTTCTCATTTTAAATTTAGGGTAAAAACCTACTCTGTAAAATTATGAGTAGCAGATTCTGAATAGTAATACAGATTTTATTTTTTTATCCCTGAGGAGACCAGAGCACCTAGGATTTCCCCAGGGCAGTGGTCACAGCACCAAGCCTGCCAGAGTTCAAGAAGCATTTGGACAATGCCCTCAGGCACATGATGTAACGCTTGTGGTGTCCTGCACAGGGCCAGGAGTTGGACTCGATGGTCCTGATGGATCCCTTCCAACTCAGCATATCCTATGATTCTGTGAATACATACAGTACTCTTTCATGCTACAGATGTTACAGGAAACACTAAAGGTGACTTCCAGTTGAGGCTTATTAGGTAATTTCTACACTGATAAAACCAAGAGGTGGCCAGGGGTTTACTATTCAGTGTTTCACTTTCCACGTTCAATCTGGATGAAATGTGTAAAGAGAAACAGTACTCGTGAAGGAAAGCTACACAAAGCAGTTTGTGAGTGCCTGACACTAGCAGAACTGAACAGTGCCAAGAAAGAGGAACATACCTGTCCACCAGACTGTCTGACTCCTGAAGAAAAGCCCTGGAAAAAATGAGTACCTAATTATTTCTGTGTTACTGAGTAACATTCCCACTTGTTCTCTGCAGTCCTCAGTCTTTCAAATTGCTTCCGTTTAAACATAACAACAAAAAATGGGCATCTTGAACCATGATCTGTTAAAGAAGCATTTCCATGCAGTCACACAGGCCCCTGTATCATTTGCTCATATGATCTGACATACCAGTCACACCCATACTTAGCAATCCTCACTCAGCCTGGCTTAAAGCCATTCTTTCTTAGAATGTTCCTTTTTCGCAAAAAATACAGGTCCATTTTCCTAATGTTTTTCTAGCTGTGTACGCAAACTGCAGGTATTATGAAAGTTAGAATGTTTACCTGTCCACTGTACTGGCTGCTTCCTGAAGAAGCCATACCCTAAAGAAATGAGAAAGCATTTATATATATTGCACATTATTTAACTTATGACCTGTCACAGAAAAACATATTTTTATTTGTCTTCCATGAACTTAAGTGTCATAGGAATGCAAACAGTTATTTATAACCATACTGAAGGCCACTGGCCTTTACAATGGCTGCTATTTAGACAGATCAATGAAGTTTGAATTAAAGTCAGCTTCAGGCAGGTGTGAGTAGTGCTGCTGCCCTGGATTGTGTGCTCCCACAGCCTCCTACATTTTACTTATGAGAGTGGGCTGACACAACAGAAAATCATATATTCATCTGTTCTGCCTTAACACTGTTTTGCTGTAAGCTACCCCTTTACAAAGTGTTCTTATTTTTCACAAAAAAATGGAAAGATGAACAATGGAAAAAGCAATCCATAAATAGAAAAACAATTCTCACCTGTCCTCCATAATGGCTGCCACCTGGGAAATATGGACCCTGAAGCAAAGGTGCCAATTATTTCTCAGATCAAAAAGCTTCTTTAAGAGCTTTTTAAAGAAACACTATTTTTTTTCTCTGTTGCACAATGGAAAATTGCAGGAAGATAGACATTCAACGTATTGCTTTCTGTGTTCTATGCAAATTAGGGAGTGTCCTTAACATATGAATCTTCCATAATATTGATCCTGAGCTAGTAGGATACATATGTAGTTTTGTGAGACTATAATTGGACTGAAAATCTCTTTCTCCTCTAATCCTCTGTCCAATAAATCTGACAATAAATGTTTTCTGAGTCCAAGGATGAGTTTGTTGGGGATGTCACTCCATATTAGAGGTTAGCACTCCAGGCAGCACTAGGAACCCTATCCATCATCTTTCATTTCACAAGGGCATGGAACATCTCTCTTAGTAACTCCTGATCTTCTGTCCTATTCCTCTTCTGAGACATACCGCTTCTCTGACATCAACTCTGATATTGCATTTTGCTGAAGGAAGTGAGGTAGAGGAAGAACGAAATCTTTTTCCAGCCACTCCTTACTGTTAGAGCTAAGGAACCTTGCCAGCAGCAGGGCAGGTTGGAGGGTAGAACAAGGCCAGAACTGCATTTACTGTGATACAACAGAAGCACCAGATCTACACAGGTTTTGTACTGTTTCAGGTACATCTTTAGATACCTGATCATCTACTATCAGATCATCAGAGTTTACTCAAAATGTTTTTTCAGTCAATACAGAAGTACCAAGTTTTGATGTAGGAACTGCGTGTTAGAGCTACACAGGAGGAGATTCTCACCTGTCCTCCGTACTGGCTGCCTCCTGAAGAGGGTGAACCCTGAACAAAAAAGAATTAAATGATCTCTGTCTGTCATTTTACTCCTTTGAACCATGCTCCATATGAGGGAGAAGTACCCAATTTCTTTCAGTGCAGAACTGAGTGGATTGAACCACAAATGAGTAAGAATCATCTGCATTTACCATGATGCATCAGAAATTCCATCTTAAGAACTCTTCTGTGGCTTTGTGTCACGTTCATTTATAACTACTATATACCTAACAAAAAATTAGATAAAATATGGGAGGAAAAAATCGCCAAAATAAAACACAACCTCCTTAAAATATTCTTTTACACAGAGACATTTATCAAATGTCTTTGATGAAGTAGTAAACACCACAAGGGAAGAATTCTCACCTGTCCACCATATTGGCTGCCTCCTGAGGAAGGTGAACCCTGAAAATAAACAAAAAAGGAAACTGAAACTTTTCTACACCTATTTCATAGACTCATAGAATCATTTCACGAGGCTTTAAAAATTTTGAAGTACTTATTTATTTCAGAAATACATGACCTTTAGTCCTGCAAATTTCAGGAGTTGAGTCAACCATGTATTTCACATTCTATTTTTTCTTAGTCTTAAATAATGATCTTCATCTGAACTTGTTTTCTTTAATCACAGTGGCACCAGAACATTACAGAGAAAGATTTACTGAGAAGATTTTAAACTAAATTAAAGCTAAAATAGACAGCCAGATAGACAATGAATAAACTGCAGCTTTGCATAGGTCAAAAGAACAAGAGCAGGGACTATTAAATGCTTACTTGTCCACCATATTGGCTGCCTCCATAAGAAGATGGCCCCTGGAAAAATATTGAAAATGGGTTATTTCTGAATATCTGATTCATGGAGATCAGCCGCAAAGAGATCTATATTTAGTTATTTGACTGTTTGTGTGCAATTATCCCAGAAGAAACTGTATTTTTGTCTTCCTTGAATTCACAATATTACTACAGAATACAGACCACTGTCAATTCTCTTGAAATATTGAGATCTTCTACTTAATACGAGTCAAATACTTATAAAACAAATATATCATATAAAATATTAAAAACAAGAGCTTACATGTCCTCCATACTGGCTAGGTCCTGAGGAATATGAATCCTGTAAAGAATACCAAATGAGTGAATTATCTGCAGTAGGATTTCCTTAAATCAAAACATGACTCTCCCAGGACAACAGGAGCAAGAGAGCAGGGTAAGAGTGAAGACAGGTGAGCAGGACTTTCACTATGCTTTAATGTTCAAGCCTTACAAGGTAAATTGCAGAAATACCCGAGTTCCTAAGCAAGGGTGGAAGGCAAAGACGTACTGCTTTGTTTGTGTGACTTGATGGGAAGGTTAAAGTGGCATTGTTTCCAGTTCTTTCTCTGCTCATTTCTGGAGGATGGAATTTCTTTATTTGGAAAGCTGAGTCCTGAGCCAAAGCTAGCAGTCAAATAGTGGCTACCCAACAGGCCTTAGAAAACCAAACTTAGCAAATTTACTGAAACCCGATACAACAAGAAGTTTCTTTAAAGAGGGGAGGTTGGATTTGTTTTTCTTCATTTTGGGATTGGGTCCACTAGTAATAAAAATTGCTACATTTTGATTAATTCTTTCCCCATACATTTTTTTTTTTGTGAGCTTCATTATGCAAATTTCACAAAAACAAGGGCACTAATTTACTAAAAAAACACATTGTGTATAATTTTCAGGATATATCAAATTCAATGAATTTCATTTACTGAGCTTTTGCCCTTTATACACAGTTCCTATACAGAAACTGAATTTAATTGAGTGAATGAATAACCATCATTTTCAGAAGTGAAAAACTGGCTCTCCTTTTGGAATAAGTGCTTACTTGGCTGCTGTACTGGCTGCCTCCAGAAGATGAGTCCTGGCAAAACAAAACAAATACCAAAGCAACCAGTTATTTTTCTCTAAAAGAACTATTTCAAAGCAAAACTTCTTGAAGCATAGCAGTATATAAATTTATATTTTAAACATTTTTGCTTGGGTTTAAAATCCCTTCAAAATGTAAAATTGAGCCCTCTCTACTCTATTAATATGTCTAAAATTTAGTGTGTAATTGTGTACCAGAATGGTTGCCTCCAGAGCCCTTTCAGAAAGGAAATACTGGTTATTTCACTTCAAAGGATATGGATGAAGGATGGGCAGCCTGTTTGTTTTAGTTTAAAATCACAATACTGAAGAACTACATCCTTACAAAAAGTTTTAATATTAATTCTTCCAGAGTACTACAGACCTTTAGAGTACTCTCAGCTTCCACAAGAGCTGCTAAGCTGCTGAGCTGTTTTGTGTTTAGCACATAATGTAAAACGTTTATCAAAATTGTGTCCTTCATCATGAATCTTAACTGTGTAAAATGACTTTTCAATTGCCCTGTAAAGAAGATATTAAAGATGACAGCCTGAGGTAAACTGCAACATGTACTTTGGGGAAGAACTAAGATCTACACTCAGGATGCAAAAGCTACTCTCCTGTGGTGAGGTAGTGGGTGTATCTATGCATTAAAGTACAGATCAGGAGTGTCCCTTTGAGACAAAAGTCTGGATAGTTCCCACTCACTGTAGTTTGTTTTTCTATCATGGAGTGGTCTCAGAGGGAATTAACTGGATGCCATTCAGACTAAACTACATTTTAAAATGCTCTCTAGGGGTACACTTTATGCATTCAGGTAGTAAATGGACTTCTGGCCTGTGAGACCAGACCCGAGCAGACCATTCCTGAAATGTGTGTAGTGTGGCCATCAGTTCATCAGCACTGATGAAGTTTGTAGACACTCCACTATGTTACCTCAATCTTTATGCAAAATCCTCAGTTCCAAACTGCTGTCCAAACACAGCCGAGTCAGTAAAAAACTAAAAAGAATCAGTCCCAATTGGAAGTTTCAGAGGAAACAAATACCAATGACTGTAATATGAAGGATGTAGAACACAGGTAGTGAAGAATATTTTCCTGACTGTAGATACATATGCTTTCCTCCTTCCTACAAGGGAGCACAACACCAGTCCTATTTGTCATGTAATATTAATTTTTGTATGGTACATTTCTGTAGCAGTGTCCAAGCCAGCTTTCTGTCAGTCAGCAGTCTGGTACAACGTGGTACAATGCCACAGAGTTCTGTGCTAGATGCAAAAAGACTCAAATGTTTTTCTTCCCTTTTGATGCAGCACATACAGAGCTCCCATGATATACCTTATGACTTTCCAACACACAGTGAACAGAACTGGTCTTGGGAGTGCTGTAAACAGATCTCTCCTGCAAAAATGTTCTTATCCCTATGAGAGGGCTGACAACATGAGATGACTGATCTATGACCTTTTTTTTGCAGTAAATGATCTAAAAGGAACACAATCATGTAAATCCATATCCTTGGGGGATATTTTTACAGAATTCTAAAGAAGCCAGTGGAGCTGACTCCCGAAGTAAATATTTATACTGTTATGTACCTGCGTTTGTGACAAACATTCTTCATTGAAAGACTTCTCTTTACATGAAAACTATTTCAAATGGAAAGAGAAGCTGAGTGTTGCATGAATGTCCTGTGTGTATTTTTGATTGAAACTAAGGTATGTTATTCTCACAAATGTATGACTTCTATTAGGCACTGACTCTTTTAACCTCTCCAGCCAAAGGAGACAAAGCAAACAGAGGACACACTTAAAAGGTGATGAATATTGCTTACATTTGCAGAGGCATCACTTCTGACTAAGGTAGGGGATCCACCCTGTAAGGGGGGAAAAAAAAGAAAGGAAAAATTAGCCTTTGTCTTTGATCATAAGCTGGAAACGAAACAAAACCTTAATATGCCTGTTCTACAGCATTTCAAAGGAAAACTATCACAGTCTGAAATTAAGTGCACTTACACTTCACTTCCTTTTATCAATTTACCAAGATAACAAATAGTCTTTTTTTGTGATTTTGTAATTCACAAAGTATCATATTGTATCTATCTGTCATATTGTTTTAGCCTGGAGAAAAGGAGGCTGGGGGGACCTTATTGCTCTCTACAGCTACCTGAAAGGAGGTTATTGTGAGGTGGAGGGTGGTGCCTTCTTTCCAGTAACAAGCAATAGAACACGAGGAAATGGCCTCAAGTTGGTCCAGAGGAGGCTTAGATTGGATTTTAGGAAACAAATTCTTCACTGAAAGGATTATAAAGCACTGGAACAGGCTGCTCAGGGAAGGGGTTGAGTCACCACATCTGGATATATTTAAAAGATGTGTACATGTGGCACTTAGGGACGTGGTTTAGTAGTGGCCTTGGCAGTACTGAGTTAATGGTTGGACTCAAGGCATTTTCCAGCCTAAATGACTTGATGACTCCATAATGCTGAATTCTTCTTCTTGGTATATTGAGAAACAACTCCTACCATATCAGAAACATCTAAGTCACCAAAGGAACAATGAATATAAAATTAAGAGTACATTCAAATAAGTTAAAAATAAATAGGATCCCAGATAATTTTCCAGTTAAATAGTTTAGTAAAAGAAAATCTATAATGAAAAAGTAGCACTTACAGAACTTCCCCCAGAACAGTCACATGCACCCTGTAAAGAATGCAGAAAATATTTAAGACATCAAAAGCACAGGACTGAAATGGACTCCAGGCACAACTCAAATTACTTCTACCAACCCAGGTGTGCAAACCATAAAGATACATTCTTAACTGCCCAACTTCAGGAAATGAGTTTATTTCATCCTATGCAACTATTTCTGCAGTTACTGCTCTGATGGAGCAACAAAATGCTAATTTTGTTTTCTTCAAATTTTCTTATATACAGTCTTTACTTTAAAAACCTTACTCACCAGAAGGGTGAGTAAAAACTTCCGAGTAGTACTACAGAAAGCAATTTTTTTTTCCTAGAGAGGCCAGAGCACAGGTAATTTCTACTCTGCTAAAACTAACTGAGAGGTGGCCAGGAGTTCACCATTCAGTGTCTCACTTTCCACATTCGATCTGCATGAGACGTGAAAGAAGAAAAATGTTTAGCACCAAAGCAGGTACAGAAGCTCAGATACAACTGCCAACGAGTTACTACTGGCTACTCGGGCTTGCAGAATGTCCAAATGACATGGCAAAAGAAAATGTGTTGCTGAGGCTTTGGGCAAAAAGAACAGTGGTGAAGGAAAACAGTTCTGGTGAAGGAAAGATATGAAAAGATAATTGTGAGTGCCTGGCACTAACACAACTGAAGACTGTGAAGCAAGAGAATCATACCTGTCCACCAGACTGGCTGCCTCCTGAAGAAGATGAACCCTGTAAATGTTATATTCTCATTTAAAAAGTGTTCTTTAAATTTTGACACGTGCATTTGATTACAATGTATTGTCTTTTAACTACGTTTGAGAAGATCTATATGATTAAGAACCAAATTTTATCTATGGAAAGATTAATGAGGATAAAATGAACCACAAGTAGTCTGAAACTTAGGTATTACCAGCTATTATACTTATGTATTATGGCAATACTTTCTGGAAATATGTACACTGGGGGCAGGGGGGAAACCCTCACAATAACAACAATGAAGAAAAATTTCCCACCTGCCCACCATACTGGCTGTTTCCAGATGACAATGAGTCCTGAAAAAAATTAAAATTACTTACTTTTTATTTTAAAAATACAAATTAAGACTAAATATTTATTACTTTATTTTTCCTGATGTTAGAACATCAGTTAAGACAGGAATTGTATTTCGACCACTCTGCTTACACTTGGACTTTTACATAGACATATATAATGAAGAATGAATCAATCTTGTTCACAGATAAAAATTTGCCGTAATACAATAAGAGGCCTCAAACTTTCGTGTAACAGATACTTCAGGACAAAAATACAAAGATTTAGTATTTACCTGTCCACTTGAGTAGCCACCACCTTGAGAAGATGATCCCTATAAAAAGCAGATGCAATTTATTTTTGTTTAAAATGGCTTCTGGAAATCAAGACTGATGTTGAAGACATACAATTATTAATTTTTTTTTCCAAACAGTTTGCCATTTGATTTCACAAGACATGACGCCAGATGACATGAGAAATTCTACGAAATAAATGGCTTGGTACAGTTTACTCATTGGGATAATTTTTAAATAGTACAGCCATTTTGGAAGGGAACTGCAAATAATGAATAAAATAGATGCTTACATGTCCACCTGACTGGCTGCCTCCTGGGGAATAAAAATCCTGGAAAAATGTATTGAAATTACATGAAAAAAACAAAAACCAAAACCTGGAAAGATCAGGGTGGAAGCTAAACATTCCTTGCTTCTCCACTTTCCTTAATCTTCTCTTATGGATTGTTCAAGAACAAAAATTAAAATCTGTCTTTCTGTATAAAACAGCACATGCCCCTTTATGACTATTGATAATTCCTCTTTTGGTGATGATATTCTTTGGGATACAACAATTACAGAATTATTATATCTCCAAAAAATAATTTCTCAGTCTGTGTTATTTAATCCTCATTAGAATAAATACAATGGGTGCCATGTAAAAATGGCAGAAAAATGGAAGACCTCATACAGCGCAACAAAGCACAGGGTTGCACTTGGAATAAATGCTGCAAAAATCATGGCATTGAAGCCCTTTGCAGTCAAGCAATGATTTAAAAAAGCACAGGAACCTGAACAAGTACATTGTGGTATCACGTTTGCGATGTGAGTTTGATATTCAAGAGCACACCTCAGCATTACAGCAGCACTTTGACTCTTTAGCCATATCCTCATTCCCTCTGTGCTTGAGGACTTTCTCTCCCCCACTGGAAGCTGCCACACCAGTTTCCACACAGGATTTAGGTGGCTGGCGGTTGCCAAGCCCTGGGGCAGACACCCTGGCAATGCACAAGGAAGGAGTGCTTACCCGTTCGCTCTGGCGGCTACCAGATGGTGAGGAGGAATCCTAAAAAACATTAGAATAGAGTTATTGCAATGGCAAATATTACTATTTTTTCCTGAGCAAGGGTGAAAGGCAAAGAAAACAACTGCTTGTTGGGAAGGTTAAAGATGTAGGCTGTAGGATAAGCAGCCAACAAGTTCTTTCACTGCTTGTTTCTGGTAAATGGCATTTCTTTATTTTGGAAGGTGAATTCTGACATCGTGAAATAAAGGAATGAGATCACATCTCAATCTGTTTTATTTCCTCCAGAATGTTACAGAGCAAAGCATCATTCTAAAAGCTGTCTTGGTTCTTGTAAGACCTCAGTGTTACACACCAATGTTGTTATACCTTACTTTCTTTCAGAGGGCTTTTTGGGCCCTCTATGGTATCATATTTTAGCTTTCTTGAATATCTGTAAGAAGATTTTGGCACAGAAACTACATTGAAACTAATGACCCACTATACCTGTGGCTGAAGAGCACAGCTGAATTTATAATTATTTGCAGAGAACAATTTCCTACTAACCAGAAACAGGCTTACTGAAAATCCATTTGAAGTACAATCTGTTATTTAAGGTGGAGACTTTAAACTTGGAAAGTTTTATAAACAGCTTCAGCAGAATTAATAGAAAATACACTTTAGTCAGGAGAAAAGGCATCTTCTTAAACAGAAAAGCAGACAGTTTTCACCACACTAGACAAAACCAGACCATTCCTATGTAATATATAGATGAAGGAACTTGAATCTTATATGTTTGGCATTGGAAAAACACAACTGAAGTGTGGTGTGAATTGGGGATGGAAGGAGAGGGAAGTAGTCATATACTAATACTGCGTTTTGATGGAAACTGTGAAATAAAGTTTTCTTTCTAATTGCTACTTCTAATAACCAATTAAAAATGTCTGAGTGTTACAAGGCATAACTGTTGTAACTGCAACTTTAATTTCCAAAGCCCTTATCATACATAGCTCAATAGTATGACATAATTTAGATCTACATTTTCCTTTCTCTATAGCAAAAATATAATTTCAAAGAAGTTACTGTAGAAAATGATGAACAACAGATGATTACAATGTAATGTGACAGAGTTCTTGCAGATAAAATTATGAGATAAAGTCAAGGTCCATATAAGCACCTAGATACTTTAAAAGGTAGTGAATTAAGATATTGATATAGTTGAGAAGAAATACTTACACTCTCATCAGTTTCACTGCCTCCCATGGAAGGCGAATCCTGTAAAATAATGAAAAACCTATTTACTTTCATATAAAAAGGACTCTCACATGTTCTAAATTGTGGAGAGTATAAAATAAAAGAATTTCATGCAGTGTTTTGTTACTTTTAACCAGCGAATGTCCAAGAAAAGAAAAAAATATGTAACTTTACCTGTTGCTTAAGCAGAAGAGGCTGGGAAAAAACCTTCCTTGCAAACATGCATTTTTATGAGGAAAAATTTTAGATAAAGTTCATTTGCAAAGTTAATAATTCTTTATATTCAGAAATCCCATTATCTACACTTTCAATAGCTTCTGCATAACTATGTAAAGTAAATGCACAAAATATTTTCCTTTTGAATGAGCTAATGCATAAACAATAAAGTAGTTAAAGCATGGAATAGACACAGTTAGCAAGGTTCCCTCCATTTGAGTTGTAAAAGGGTAAATTAAAGAGAAACAAAAGATAAAATGGCATTTCTGTGGTCACGGTCACTTAAAAATAACTGAAACCCAGAAGCCAGTGCACATAAGAACCAACACAGCAAGCTTAAGCTTTTGGTGTAGGAGACAAATCACAATTACCTGGCCATAAGACTCGGCACCACTATATGCGGATGATCCACCCTGTTCAGAAAACACAAACAATTCTCTTATAGCGAACAGAATAATTCACATATTGCGAACAGACTTTTTTTTTTGGACACTAACTGTAGGGATCTCCATCTGGGAAGATTTAAAAAGTATGATTATTTTCCTAGTTATAAGAATGGCTCTTGACCAACTCATAGTTATGCCCCTGTAAAACGCTAATTTAACACACTTTTTAACTCAGATTCTAATTTCACTTTTGAAAAGACCTTCATCTTGCAGGTAATTCAAAGCTAGCATTGGTGATGAGAACAGGCCTTAAAAGTTGGACGCACCTCACTTTTTGCTCCCTTATAAGCTTTTAACTAAGTAGCCTGGAAGTATATACAAATTCACTCACTCCTCAAATAAAAAGCCCACTTGCATTAAAATACAGCGAGAGCCAAAATACAGAATATAGCTGTATATTTGGATTAGGGTATTTGCCCTCAGCACCATTTATACAAAGAGAAAAAAAAAGAATATTTACCTGACCATAGGATTCACTGCTACCATCATAAACAGAAGACCCTCCCTGTAAAGAAAACAAAAAAAGTTGATTAATTTGGTTCCCTCGAGAAAGTGTTTTCTGTCTTGCAAACACAGAATAGGAGTGAAAATAAAAGAACTCTGTTTTCTCTACAAGCAAGAAAGAAACCTACCTGTCCATAGGATGCACCAGGATAGAAGGAAGGCCCTCCCTGAACAGAAAACATAGAAATTTACTGGTTTGTAGTTGAATCATTCTCTCAAGGAATATTTTTACACTGATCTTAAGGAATACTTTCCCACTACTCCTGTGAAGACACAGTGACCCCAATATTTACCTGGTTACCAGAGTAAGAACTGTGGGAAGAACCTGGGCCGCCCTAGAAGAAAAACACAGACCAGTTATTTTCTCATAGACAAGAGTTTAAATAACTGCATATCCAGCAGGTATTTATACTTTATACTCTTTCTCTCATTTTTGAGCT
>VZRE01012317.1:192299-250769 GCA_013396775.1 Cephalopterus ornatus | reverse complement strand
TGTCCATTTTCTTCTAGAAACCCTACAAGAAAAGTTCATAATTCTTACTGAAATGAGGAACAGAACTGAGACGTCCTCACTTATACACAAGGAAGATCTTTAACAGTACTCAGCCTCCAAATGGGAAATTTTTGCAGTTACTTTTTACTAAAAACATTGAAATTATGAGACCAAATCAGCAACAATCTAAATTTGACAATTTACATACTGCCAGGTGCCCTTTGAAAATATTTTATGAAATCTACCATTATTACAGCTTGCACACTCTCTTCATAGGAGACAGTAAATTAGAGATAAATATTATCAGAGAGTTTGCCCTACTTGTACTGTATTCTCAATTGCAAATATGTAAGTGGTATTTGAAAAGAGACATTTATTTCAAACCCTGGGTTTCAACACTGGAAAAAACTTAATGGTTGCAATCAGTCAAATGTCCAGCATGTCTGTCTCCCAAGCTTTTATTTTACAGATTTTACCCAGATTTCTGAGAGTTTCCTTAATGTAAAACATAGGAGAGGCTATAAGAAGAAGTAAATGTGTGCTCTGCCTAATCATTTCTGTAATTTCAGATGTGAATTTGACGACACTGCCCAGTATAGGGCCTCTGCTATGAACGTTAAAGGAGAAGTTTCAGTTTATGCTTCCCTTGTGGTAAAGAGTAGGTTGCAAAATATTTCCTTCAAGTTTTTTTTGATAAGATGCATATTACCAGTTTTGGTTTTGTGGCTCAGAGAGCCTTTACCTCTTGGTGATAGTGACTGGATTTGTCCTTTTCCGTGTAGGGTACAAAGGAGAAATTGATGCAAGCCTGTTGCATGCTGGAAATCTTTCCATATCTCCGTGTAAGTTATAATATGTTTGTTTGACACTTCCATTTATAGTTGTGATATCGTGACACATGACTAAGCAGAATATTTAGTAACATTATTTTAAAAGGAAACAGGTCTGATTTATAAAGGTCCTGAGCGCTACAATTTCAGATGGTGTTAGTCTCACCAGTAGGGGAATGACATTGCTTTCTAGGTATATTGACTCATAGAAGAAACATCGTGTTAATATTGCACATCGCTGTGAAATAAAATCTGTCAACAAGAGAGACACTTCATCTTTTGCAATATGTAAAACGTGGCCTGGGAAGAAAGCTAGGGGGTGCATGTGCCTAAGCAGAGTAGGTGATTTAATTGTTTTTGTCTGCTGCCTGTGTGATTCCATGAGTTGGGAAAATACACAGAAAAGATCAAACATCCAGAACCCAACTTGACTATTTTGGACATGAAAAGGTAAAAATTGTAGTTTGTTTTATTTGAGAACCTGGCATTTTGATGTTATTTACAGTATTGGATAGGTGCTTCTGTGATGATAAGACAATCTACCCACGTATGCCATGCGGATGAAGCGCACTAGGGACCCCATGAGAGGCTTGACAGACGACACTTCTGGACTTTTCTTTTATTGAAGCAGCACAAATAGAATCAGAGAGATGCTACAAAGGCATACTAGCTGGCATTTACATGCCAAAGCTCTGAAATAATAGAAACAAGATTATGTGCCACATTACATGCCATACATTTCCAATGTAATTTAGGATCTATCACTTGGTTATGGCAAAGAAAAATGACCGTTTGCAGATATCCATTGATCACAGAAAGACTGAGTATAGGCCAGTTGTGTAAAAGGCAAATGTGGCCTTAGGTTTTATCAGCTGAGTTGTTTTCAAAGGAAACATGTAAGGCCATGTACCATGTATGTATAGTACGAGTGTAAGGCACTTAGGATATTCTGTCTGAAAAACTGCACAACTTGGGACATACAGCATCAGAAAAGATAAATTCAGGAGCGAATACAGAACCAGACTACGTGAATGCCTGGGGGATTGGAGAGCTCATTTTATATTAATAGCTCCACAAAAGGTTTATTTAGCTTGTAAAAATAAAGGCTGAGTGGACACATAACTGCTCTGAGACAGAGCAAGGAGTTAAAAAGGGAAAGAGAAGAACCATATAAGCTAAAGATCAACTTGACCTGAACAAAAAATTAATCATAAATAGAAGACTTTTGAAGTTATAAAACAAACCTGATGATAAAACACATAGATCTGAAATTTTGAAAATTCTGAAATGAAATTCTGCAGGAGTCTCTCCCTGATAAAATTAACTATCTATAAGAACTAGAGTTGTATGAATAAAGAAATAGTTGACTCTTTGTGATAGAAAGGACTTGGATTATTTAACACTGCAATTACCCTGAAGATGATGACAATATATGTATTGTTCCTATTTATAATTTAAACTTTAGCTGAGACTGTATTCATAATCACTGAGTACTTTTTCTTCTTACTCTTACTTACTCTTGTCACAAAGTAAACAGCCAGATTATGTTTTTTTCCTTTATACAGTTGCCATTACCCCTCATGGCTATGCTTCCAGGTTTGAAATCAGCTTTGTCGACAAATTTGATGTAGCCTTTGGGAGAGAAGGAGAGACAATGAGTCTGGGCTGCACAGTTGTCATCAATCCTGATATCAAGCGCTTCAAACCAAACATTGAATGGTACAGAAATGGTGAGAATGTTTGACAATAGAACTACAATCTTTTTTTTTTTTACTTATTCCAGCATATGTGAATGTTATGATTTGATCATCACTTTCTCAATTTTTCCAACAGTAATATTTTCTCCTTTCAACTAAAATTGTTTCAAAATGTAGCATTTTGACGTGAAACCACAGAAAACTGGTAAGGCAGTGTGGAAATGCCTTCTAGGAATTTTTTCTTTATTAAAAAATTCTAAATTAGAAGCATTTCGGTCAGATACAACATTTATATGGCCCATCTACAAAGTCCATATAGTTTTTACTATTTATATATATGCCAAGAGATTTCTGAAGTAGTTGCACAAATATGTTGTGCAACACGTGATAAAAAATCCTGTTGCTCTCTGAAGTTACACTTTGAAATTGAAGACAAAATTTTCATGAGAGCAGAATTAGGTGTGATTTTGTTCAAAGACAGAAAGTTGTCTAATAAGAATGGTCTCCTGTGTATTTCCAATCTATTCAAATATATTCTCTGTATTCAGAATCTACTCCTTAGTAGATTCAGCTCTTTCTCATCATGAAATTCTCTAATTCCTAGGTGTTCTTATTACACCATCCAAATGGGTCCAGATGCAGTGGAGCGGGGAGCGAGCTTCATTAACACTGACTCATGCAAACAAGGAAGATGAAGGTCTTTACACCCTACGAGTGTCCATGGGAGAGTACTATGAAGAGTACAGTGGTTATGTCTTTGTTCGAGGTAGGATAATTGTCTTGTGAACAAAACTCACTACAGAGCTGAGGAAAACACGCTGGCAAAATCAGTCTCAGATATTTGAGTGCTTTTTTTTTTTTCTCCCTCCTCATTAAAAAGAGAATAACTATTTTCTATTAATAGATTCTAGCAATATTGTTCCCAGTTGTTATCTCTGTAAAAAACTCAATGTGTATCTCGTGCTTTGGTGTCACGTGCCAGAACTCTAAACTCCATTGGCATTCTGAGAAGGAAATTTAGGGTATTGATGTAACTTCACTACTACTTCTCACTTTCAGCTAGTGAAGAGTATTGAACATAAGTCATAAGGGGGAAAAAGCCACATAAATAATAATAAAAAATGCATTTTGTAACCATCTCACTTCTCACTAAACTGCACTATTCTTATCAAGATTTTATGTGCCATTTGAGGGATTGTCTCTAATGCACAATGCAGGAAAAACAGTACAGTGGAATGGAAACACAAAGATCTGCACCTGGGGAAGTTTAATCTCGTGCAGCAGTGTAGGCTGGTGTCTGACTGGCTTGAAGGCTGCTTTTCAGGAAAGATTCTGGTGGACAACAAGGTAAACATGCGCCCTTGTCACAAAGAAAGGCAGTGGCATTATGCCCTGCATTAGGAAGAGCACTGCCAGCAGGCTGGAGAGGTGATCCTACCCCTCTACTCAGCACTGGTGAGACTCATCTGAAATGCTGGATCCAGTGCTCGGACCCTCAATACAAAAGAGGCATGGACTCACTGGAGTGAGTCCAGTGAAGGGCTGTGAAGGTGATTTAGAGCTTGGAGCATCTCTGATATGAGGGAAGGCTGAGAGAGCTGGTACTGTTCAGCATGGAGAAGAGAGATTTTAGGAGGAGCTTATCCACATTACGTACCTGATGGAGGGGAGTAAAGAAGACAGAGCCAGGCTCTTTTCAGTGGTGCCCAGTGCCAGGACAAGAGGCAATGGACATAAGTTCAAATAAGAGAAGCTTGTTTAAACATAAAAAAACCCACACTTTTTTTTTTTTTTGCTGTGAGGGTGGTTGAACACTGGAACACGTTACCCAGGCAGGCTGTGGACTCTCAATCCTTGGAGCCACCCAAATCCTGATTTGACATGGCCCTGAGCAACCAGCTCTAGCTGACTCTGCTTTGAGCCAGGGGGATGAACTAGGCAGTCTCTGGAGCTTTCTGCCAATCTCAACCATTCTGTGATTCTCTAAAGCAGTGCAGCAAAGTGTAGAATTAAAATGTCATTTTTCTGAGTGTTGTTTGCTTGTATCATGAAACACTTAATTGAATTTCTATTGAGAGTTATTTCTTTAAAAGGAGCCATTGCTATCAGGTTATGTGCTGATCCTATATCTGTCCTAGCTGCTAAGAGCAGCTGAAGTGTGTAGTGCTAATTCAAAAGGCTCTGGAAATTCTTTGCTCTGAGACCATGTCCAGAATGGCTCTGTGTTGTTTAGTCCATCAGAGCTGTGTGAGATAACAGCCTGCTCAGAAAATGACTGAAGCAGATGTTTTCAGCACCTGAAGTGCTGAAGTCTATTGAAATGAGCATCTGTGACAAGAAATAGGACTTGTCTTTCTTTATTTGTTTTACATTCTTCTGCCATATAAATAAATGATCGCTGTCAATCCTATTACATCTTCTAGCAATGCAGATGTGACCTGACTGTGAACCCACTACCCCTTTCACCAGAGTATCTTACTAGCCAATGGGTGTGTTTGCCAAATTCTAATTAGATTAATCATATTCTACATTCCTATTTAAGTGGTCCCCACAGCCTTGGTTGGCTAGTATATTCCTCACTGCTTCTCTTAAACTGTAGACAAATTTACTCTAAAATGGCTAGCTGTGGTATTTTACCTTGAGCAGTTGTCCTTTTCTGTCACAATTAGAAATCTCTGTGCATTGATGGAAGGGAGCAAAGCAGTGATCAGGCTCAAAAAGTAAGGTCTTCAGACGGGCTTTGAGAGCATGTGTGACTCCTCTGCCATGGCTACAGGTCATCATTTGTCAGGAGGACATCAGGGATGAAATCCTAGCCTCCCAGAGGCTGATCAGCAATGCTGGTTGTCCCAGCTATTTCCCAGTCTGTCTTGGAAAGAAACTCTGTTGTCTCATGTTCCGTCAAATGAGCAATTAAAACCTTTTGTAAAGAGATCACTGAAGACATATTGTTATTACTCTTAATATTCTTAGTATTTTGTGATGTTAACTGGATTGTTTACTCTGTACTTTTTCAGTTTTAAAAATGCATTGGGTTACCTGTAATTAGAACCTGGGCTTGGCAAACTTAGTGCAGGTTCAAAAGCTGTGTGTGATGCAACTCTGTCTGTAAGAGAAGGCACAGTGTAAAGCATGTTCTGTTTAGGGGTGTTTTTTTAGGAAAACTATTGTTTTACTTAATGAAGCATGTTAAAAACTCTTGTAAGGCATTTTTTTTCCTGAAAGGCAAAAGCATGAAAAATAGTGATTACTTTATATTGTAATACAAAGTCCTGTAATGTCTTGTAATATTAAACCTTTTTTATAAGTCGGGGGTTTAGAGGGAATTTATGAAAAATATTTATTAGTAAAATATTTTTTATTCAGGTATATACATTTAGTCAGGTCTTCTTTTGAAGTAGCTCACAACAGGCCTTGAAAATAGCTACATGTAATTGTACAAATTGATGTTATTCTGCAGAGAAACAACCTCTGATTTGAAGGTCTTTCACACAATCTTCCTGCAAAGGTTATTTTTCTCTACATAAAAATTACACCATTTCACAAATCAGACTGTGTAAACAGTAAAATTCCCCAGTGCCTAGAACTGTGCTCTGTTTGTTAAAGTTTTAGATAAGATATGTCTAGAAGCTGATGTTGGAGTCAAGGCCCTTTGACACGAGCAGTCCCAGATTTGCAATAAACACTTGAAAATAAAAATTTGCTCATCCTTATGAAGGTTATATTCCACAGTGATAATGTATGTGTAATATAATTCAACTTCAAAAGGTTTTGATACCTTTGCAGTTCATAGCTAACCAAAATCAAACAACGAAGGACTATGAGTGGAGATAAAATACTTAATTCAATGTTGTTGTATCCAGTGGGTGAATACTTCTGATTCAACTATTGCCTGGCTGTAAGGCGCAGTCTGCCAAGTTTTTAGTTCAGCTGTGTCTCTGGCAGCTCCCTAACCAGAATGCGTGGTACTAATTTTATTTAAAATGCCTAGGTGAATTACATTTACAGTATGCTGTAACATGTTACGCATTTGTAAATGTGACAAAGAGAAAACCAAAACCTAGAAAAACACTGACAATATAAAAGCAAATACTTTTTTTTTTTTTTTTAGTGGCTCAGTAGGAACACATTTAGGTCCTTAAAGGTTTATAATTGTGAAAGAACCGTGGTTCACATTTAGAAACATATTCCTCCACCCTCATAGATGCTGATGCTGAAATCCCTGGAGCCCCTGGTGCACCACTGGATGTGCAGTGCTTAGATGCCAACAAAGATTATGTCATTGTCTCCTGGAAGCAACCTGCTGTCGATGGAGGAAACCCCATCCTTGGATATTTCATTGACAGGTCAGTGAGCACGCTGGACTGGAGAATTCATATTACTGCTCATTCCAACTTGAAAAACTAAAGGCACACTGAAAAACATGAGATAAAATAGTCATTTGTTATTTTCATTCTTTTTGCTGGCCAGAAGAAATTACTTTTTTTTATTTTAGATTGGCTGGGCCTGATTCAACTTTCATGGAAATAATTATATCTTGCTTCATTTAACTGCACAGGAATGATTCTGTGAGACGCTGCATAGCTCAGCCCTCGCTGCTTCCTATAAGCTTGAGAGGCCTCGGGACTTTGCAGTGTTTGGGTGCTCATAGGATCTGCTCTTTCATCAGGCAAATGTGTCTCCTTTTGTACCACAGCTCTCCTGCCTCTTTTCTAATAGTTTCTATGTACCAGAAAAGAAAATATTATCTCAAAGGGACTTGGATTTCTTTTTTATATGCTGTTGATGTCTAAGCTCTTAGATTCACAAGCTTCATGCAAATCATGCTTACTTGTTTGTCTCTGCAACAATAAGAACTGGAAATAATTTTAAAACATATGAAATCTCCAAACCACCTATCACACAGTGGCAGGAATGTAGAAGCACGGGATTTAAGAAATTCAATCAGCATTTTGAGACTTACAGTTATCTTCAGTGCTGGTAATATTTGTTTGAATTTCAGTAACAGAATACATCATTAGTAATATGGAGTTTCTGTGGGCTTATTCAGATGCATGTATTATGCCATTGTATATACTTACATTATATATATTATGTTACATATCTGTAAAAAGAGGGCATTGCTTTTTGAAATAAATCTAACATTCAAATATAACTTTTTGCTAACTTTTGAGTATCAATTGCTGCTGTAACTATGCTGCATTGGGCCTAAGCTAGAGCTCTTCAACATTCATTGAAAAATCCTGAACAAAAGACAGGACTAGACTCTGAACAATAATATCTCATTTTAAAACTAGGCTATTAAAGGATGTTAGCCCTGACAGTAACTGCAAGACAAATGGCATTTTGCTTTTTCTCTTGTGTTCACCTCCTTTATTCTGCATTTGCTCCTAAATTCAAAGCTGTGTTACTGCTCTCCAGTGTTTGATCCCACCAAAGGCATTTAGGTACCCAAATATTCAGCCAGGGTAGCCCTTAACTGCCTTGTAGAGTGAGCAGGTGGTCTAAGCCAACAGGACTGGTCTCTGCTAAAGCTCAAGGCAAAGCTTGTGCATCCCTTGCCCCCAGACAGAAACCAGAACCACAAAACTGCCCTGAGCAGGACGGTAACAATTCTCTCAACAAAAGATGCTTGCATGTACCAAGAAATCTAGGTAGGAACTGTAACATTTGCTTTGGCAGATATCTCATCAGCAATAAAATTCTTTCCCAAGCTACAGGGCCATGTTCCTGTTGACCACGTTGCTAGATAGTGGGAAGCCATCACCCCAGGCTCCTCCTGGCTCTCTGAGCTGAAGTGGCTGCTGGTTATCTCTTTCTTCTGCCATAAACCAGGCTACTGACATGTGTGAGGCTTCACAGCTGTGTGACCAAGAGCACCATGCTGGATCTTGTCATTGCAGTGACTGCAGCCAGCACACCACAGACTCCCTTGGCAGCCTCAGCGGTTTCCGAAGCAGAGTTTGGCTAAGTCCCAACTTTAGCCCTGTTCACAGCCATCTCTGTGCTGTGCTGGTCTCAGAACTCACAATGGAGGTCTGCACCCTGAGAAGCCCAGCATTTTGCAGTACGTACAATGCAGCACTGTGCAGGAAAGACGAAGTAGTCACCTTCTGGCAACTGCAAGAGAGACAGGTGTTTCATGTTCCTTCAAGTATGCTAAAGCTGACACTCCCTAAGCATACTTTGGAGGGTTTAAGCACTGAAGTGAGTTCTGATCCTGTCCCTCTTCAGTTCAGGAAAGAAGGGGTGCAGCTGTGAGGGATTTAGTGCGTGCCCAGACTGTACTCAGCCCCGATGCCTTGGTGCAGCTGCTTTGATGTCACCAGTATATAAAGCTGCTGTGGAAACTTGTGTGGACCAGACAATCAACACGAACAGATGGTGAAGCTCCAAAGGCGTGTGGGTGCCCCAAGTCTGTGTTTTTTCCCTTCCCATCACTGCTCTTGCTGGTTTATTTTTCAGGTGTGAGGTCGGCACCTCCCACTGGACCCAGTGCAATGAGAATCCCGTGAAGTTTGCTCGTTTTCCTGTCACTGGTCTGATTGAAGGCCGTTCCTACATTTTCCGAGTCCGAGCTGTGAACAAAGCTGGTGTCAGCCTACCGTCCCGGGTGTCAGAGCCCGTGGCTGCTCTGGATCCTGCAGACAGAGCCAGGCTTAGAAGTAAGATGTGCTTTTTGCAGTTTGCTTGAGAGGCTTAAGAAGTCACAACTCACTTAAGAAAAAAAAAAAGAAAAAAAAAAGAAAAAATCATGGCTATCAACTCAGAAACCTTTGAAATGCCACTAGAGAGAGCAGTGCAAAACCAAAATATTCTTTGGAGACAGCTTTGCCAAGAAGAAATCATCTCAGTGCTCTTTGCACTCCGTGCTCTATCCGCTGAAATGGCTTGGACTGGCTGCAGTGCTGTGCTCCAAACTTGCAGGAAGAGGGGGAAAAAGGCACAGGAGAGCAAGAGAGACTCACTTTTGTTCAGCCAACAAAATAGCTGAACAGATCCTATGAATAGTCTCTCTGAGACACAGACTAGAGTGGCTGATTCTGTGCTCATGTGACAATCAAATCTTGCAATAACATCAGCACAATAGCAGGACGGCCCCATGGATCCCAGGCTTTCTGCTTTAAAGTTAGCATTTTACAAGTCAAGGATATTTGTCGTGAGCCTCAGAATGTCTCAGGCATTTTGCTTCCAAATCCACTTCTCTACCCATATGCCACAATCATATGCCTAAAATCAATTTCTACTTCCATTCAAAATCTATTTTTACATATTTCTGAACATATATCATTAAAATGGTCCAATGTGAAGGGATGTTGTATGGAAAGCTACAGGGATCCCATGGTCCCAGCTTGTATGAGTTACTGTATACAATGCAGCCAGATAATCTAAGTTCCCATTCAAGATGAAAACAAAAGGCCAGAGGAAGGAGGTTTGGCGCTGCCAGGAAACATTGCACTCAGTCATATTTGTGAAATCCTGAGTCAGGGGGAGGCCTCTTCTTCTCAAGGGGCAGCACAGAAACTTTCTCAGGAGATGAAGTCTGGTTTTGTTGACCTATTTGTATTATATCTCCTCTTCTTATTCTTCATGACCTTTTCTCCCCACTGGCTCCCTCTCTACTCACATCTCCAAAACAGATCAGTCAACATAAGGTGAGCAGTGTGGAGGTGGAGAACAGTGTTTGCAAAAATTATCACTGAAAGTGCATTGACCTGGCTGATAACTGAATGCATAACTGCAATAATATGATAATGTAGATGTGCTGAGAGAGCCACCCAAATTATATCAAGTGGATGTGTTGAGTCAGGCTGAGACATTTCTGTTTGTGACTGTGACCTGTGATTTAAAAGCTGGTAATGTGAAGGAAAGCATTAATAAGAGACAAAAAACAGCCTGCAGGAATTTGGCTGTTCTTTTAATAAGTGAGCTGTTAAACCAAAGGAATAGAGGATGGAAAATAAAGTTGAAATTATTCTCTGAAAACGATGAAGTGAGCCAAATAGCTCTGCTTGTCACCTAGGAGACTTCAGTGACATTTCAGGAAGGAATACATATTTCGGTGGATTAAATTTTCTGGCTATGTTGATTGCTGAGCTGCTCTCAATGTTCAAGCTGATAAGCCTGCAACTAGCGTGGGTAACTAGCTTGCTATATGAGCAACAGTCACAGCATTAACCAAAACCAGAGCTCACAGGGATCTTGCAAATGACAGTTTGGAACGACAAAAGAGTCAATCTTCTCCTTGTTTCAAAAGTTCCCGAAGTCTCCCATGTCCATGATACCTCTGGCATTCGTTTCAGGTCACCCTTCTGCTCCTTGGACTGGACAAATTATTGTGACTGAGGAAGAACCTGCAGGTAAACACAGCCCTTTTGCTCACAGAAGTCTGATGTGAAACTGGCCGAGTAATTAGGAGAACTCTTGAGTGAGTTCAGTGGACTTTGGTACACGCCCAAAGTTCGTTGTTCTGAGAGTCACTCGACCTTGAATAATTCACAGCTTGGTTGTTGAGATGAGGTTTCATTATTCAGGACCCAACAAAAAGCATGCTTAGAATTAAAAGAAGGACATTTAAAATCAACATTTAGAAGACTTCTAACTATGTTTTTAAAAAATGGCAAGGTATATTAATACTCTTATATTTCAATTATAGCACAAATTCTGATACAAATATAAAGGAATTAAATATTAATTTCTTATTCTGTTCTTCAGAGGGTGTTGTTCCAGGTCCCCCTACAGACCTCCAAGTTATTGAAGCCACCAAGAACTATGTTGTGCTTAGCTGGAAACCTCCTGGACAGAGGGGCCATGAGGGTATCATGTACTTTGTGGAAAAGGTAAAATTGGACAAAATAAAAATTATGCTGTGGCAATCTTTTACATTTGTTTTGCCAAATCTTCTGGATTTCTAGTTAGCTTTCATTTGTCTCTGAGACTTTCAAATTAAGGCCAGGACTAGAACTTCATCAAGATAACTGTTAAACTGTAGATTAAGATAAACTAAGAAGAGAAGAAAGAAGAGAAATAGGAAAGCAGATGCAGATTTTGTCACAAACTGTAATATTCTTTTGTGAATTGTGTTATTCACCTCTCTTGGAGTAGATGGACTGACAAACTCCCTCTATAATGAGAAAGCACAGAGCAAAGTCACATGTTTATATATATGTATCTCATATATATATATGATACATAAAATATATACATAAAATTTGTATAAACGAAGCTTGTCTGGTAGGACAGATTGTTAACACTTTGGATGGAAGCATTCTTCAAGAGTTTCTTGGCATCAGCAGTTTGTCTTTCAGCTGCCTTTTCATATTTATCCTCTACATTAACTTTCCATTTGCTTCACCAACTCAACAAAGACAACAAAATTTCTTTTCTGAACAGAATCAGTTTTAATTTCAGTGTTCAGCTTTCCTGAGGTGTTTTTTCATGGCTGCTAGCCTAGAAAATTCTTCACCCCATCACCCTTTTTACTTGTATGTCATGGCTCATAAACTTTTTTATCAATGCTTTTCTCTGTCAGGCTAGAGGTGTCATCAAGGGAGACATAAATATCTTCCCATTATGTGTTTTTCATCTCTCGTACAAAATCTGGTCTAAATAAATGAATTTCACTTAGCAACAGCCTTAGAGAGAGTGAATATATGAATTTTGAGTTTCCATATAAGAAAGCTTTTTAATAACTGATTGCATGCTAAGTACTCAGCACTAATGTCAGATAGTCAGAGAACATTCTCCTGAGAATTTGAATCCCTCAGAAACCAGAACCATTACTTGAATTCATACTTAATGTAAATCACAGTGAAAAATTAATCACTAGTATTAGTAGTATAAGTGATCATGATATGTAGAGTTTCTAGCCACAGAAATAAAAACAATTTACAAATTAATTGCATGTGTTAACTTTTTTCTGGAAAATTAGGGTTCCTTATTCTGGAAGCCACACCAAAAACATTAAGAGTGATACAAGCACATTTATAAGCAATGTAGTAATATTAGAGTTTTGCTCTTTACATGATGCTGAATATCTGCAGAACTTATTTTGAAAGTGATCTAAACTGGATGCAGTTATTAATAACATCACATCCTTCTGATGGAGAGGAGTTTAGCTTTGGTATATAAAACCCAGTAAACTTTTGTGTAAGTTTTCTGGAGTAGGTGGA
The DNA here is from genome assembly GCA_013396775.1 of Cephalopterus ornatus. Taxonomy (NCBI): domain Eukaryota; kingdom Metazoa; phylum Chordata; class Aves; order Passeriformes; family Cotingidae; genus Cephalopterus; species Cephalopterus ornatus. Next base: position 238,070 of record VZRE01012317.1, on the reverse strand, counting down.
CATCTGGCAGATTCATAATCTTTGAAATATGCTCATTCTGTGAAAAGGCAAAAAAAAGGGATTTGTCTCCCTGTTTTCCACAGCAGACGTGCATTTGGTGGTCTGGGTAGAAAGCCTTGTTGGGTTAGACACTGAACTTCCAGAGGCATTTGTTCTGAATGTGGTTTCTGGGATTGTCTACAGTGTGTTGCCGGCACAGAGGACTGGCAAAGGGTGAACACTGAGATCCCTGTGAAGTCTCCTCGCTTTGCAGTTTTTGATTTGGCTGAAGGCAAATCCTACTGCTTCCGAGTTCGCTGTTGCAATTCAGCTGGAATTGGTGAACCCTCAGAAGCAACTGAAGCCACTGTAGTGGACGACAAACTCGGTAAGTGTGTGATCGTATGTATTAAATTACCTCCATGGTAACTTTTCAGTTTGTGATGTAGTTGTTCTGTCTGTAGGCAGGTAGCTGCCCAGAAAATAATTCAGGTTTGAAAAGTACTGAATGATTTATTCCCTTTAAGTAAAATAATTTTGGTTTGGGTTGTTCAACCTTTAATGTATAGTCAAATGACAGATGCAAACCAAGGAAAATAATGATGCCCAGAGCTTCAAAGACTGAAAATAGCAAAAGAAAATGAAAACTCAAGGAAGTACAAAAATGTTTTATTTTACTTAGAGTCTTTGTTGAAAATAAGCCCAGACACCAGCAGAGTTCAACCTTCCTTGTTTGCCAAATTAAATGAAAATGAAGAATTTAATACTTGCATGAATAAAGAGACTATTTTCACTGGAAGAGAAGCCAAGATGTTCAACACAGTAAAACAACAGTAGCTACACCTACATTAGCCATTTGTTTTCAAACAGCAGTGCAGATTTCAATCCAATTCCCAGATGGTCTCTGTTTGCTTCATATTGAGTCATTTGAGCACTTTGATGAATGTGAGTTACACTCTTTAAGAGTAAAACGTCTCCTCGAACAGCATATAGATGCACTTGGCTACTTAACAAGGACATTGGTTTCTGGCTTATCCTATGGGCTGCACAAGATGTTCAGTGTGCACCTAACACATTTTATCTTTTAGAAGGCTTCTAATCACACCTCTGGTCCAGATATTCAGTACAAGGGAATAAACTAAACGTAATTTGAAGAAAATGCCCTGAATCGTAGGCAATGGAGAAATGAGGAATCTCACTACCAAAGGCTTGAGCCTACTGATCCTGTCTTGTTCTTAGAGAAGTTTTTTGAAGTTTAAGTCTGTACTAGTCATGCTAATATAATCAAGAATAGAATGCCATCCTTATTTTCTTTGTTAGTCTTGACTGGCTGGTCACTAATGTATTTCTGCTTCTCTCCCATAGATATTCCCAAAGCTCCTGGCCGTATTATGCCAACTAGGAATACAGACACCTCAGTTGTTGTCACCTGGACGGAGCCCCCAGATGCCAAGGAGCTAGTTGGGTACTACATTGAGTCAAGTGTAGTGGGATCTGGTCGTTGGGAACCATGTAACAACAATCCAGTAAAAGGCACAAGGTAATGAATTTTAAAGCATGAAAATTATGGTAACCAGTTTCTGAACTACTGGATATATGTGCTTTCCAGTCATTAATAGTAGTAGAGGTAATCTCTCTGTGGTAGCCAGAAGGCTGGAATCAGTCTTGCAGGTGAAGTTCACAAGTTATAAAAACGTACTTCAAAGTGTGAGTCTAGTCCAAAAAGAAATTATAATCTACCTTATATTAGAAACAATTAGGCAAGAGGCTAAAAACATAGACATGCTAGTGAAGGAAAGAGAAGTAGCTCGCTAGTTCTACTATTGTACAGTTTGACAAGAAACAGTACAGTGAGGAATGACTGAAGATACAAATGTGGAAAACTAAAGTGCTTAATGTTTGGAAGCAAAGTGCTTTGTTTTGGAAGACTGCTGTAAACATTTCTGGACTGTGTGTTTAGACTGCCAGGAGGGCATATGGACTACATAATACTAACAATATTACTTTGTAATTGCTCTTTCACTTGCAATAATCAAGATATTAATGAACACTCATATATTGGGTACAAACTCACATTTCCTAGCGATATGAAGCTTGGTCTCTAGTCAGAAAAAATAATCAAGATTTAAGACTTCATAAGCTAAATCAGATTTGTGTTTATTTGAACAAGGATATAATCTTCAGAGTCTGAAGGAGTAATTGCAGAATTTTGTCTCAAGTGGATTGATGTCAATACAGAGGTAGTCCTTGCTTGTTATGACTGATTATGCTTTCTTGTAATTGCTATCCATTGCAATCCTTATTAAAATAAGTAAGGCTCTGCTAAATACTCTTGGACCATCTTTACTATTTAGAAAAGCATTGTAAATGCTTAGTATGTCAAAAGTACCTAAACCATCACTTTCTTGAACACAAGCACAACAATTTCCTCTTAGTATTCTTTTGTGCATTTATATTGCAACAGCTCTATGTGTCAATATTATAAACTTTCATTATATACTTCCATGATTTATATTATAGTTATATTAAGTATTGGTGAAGTTTTGTGGTGTTTGCTCACTGTAAAATATGAAATGTGATCTTTATTCACCTTAGAAATAAAAATATTGTTCTGAGTTACTACATATTGTGATATAACTTTGCTGCATAGGTTTCTATCAGTGCATTTTTAGTCACTATGATGTAATGTATGGTGCAGTCAGGCACAGGCTGTCTGCTAACTCTTGGTTTTTCTGGTTGAGTCAATCTCAAAGCATTAGCTGTAGTTCATAGTTTGCATTATGCAGAATAATTTGATCTTTTGAAATTTGTTTTCTGCACCCATCCTGGTGAAAGCAAATGATTTGGAGAAGTTTAGCAGAATGGGTAGGGAAAATTCCTCTCTGAAAATTTTGATTAGGGTTTTACTTTGACCCCCAAAATAAAACTTTGATTTTGTTTTCCACATTATATTTGCTTCATACATCATTGCATGATGTCAGTGTTGGTAATACAAGACATGCCATTATGAACTAGAATGAAATAAAAGTCACATGCAATAAAACACACTTAAAATACGTATTGAAAAATAAATGTTGTTTTAAATAAAAAGTTTAAATTTCCAAACCACAATCTATTCCTAAATAAATTATTCCAGCCTTGGAAAATTTTGTGTTTTCAGGGTGGACACCAGAGAAAATTTATGACGATGTTTTTAATGTGGTGATTAAGTAATCTAGTAAAAAACCTATTCAAATAAAAGAATTTGTCTGGCTCAGATTATTGTGCCATGTGTAGAAGCAAGAAAGTGAAATAAAAAAAATCATTTAACTCTTGTACAATGCCCTGTAATTTTTTTGAACAGTACAATTTTCCATTTATGATTGGAAGCGATTTATGGAAGCTTGTGTTACCTGTGTCTTTTACTTATGTAATGAAAATATCTGACAAGAAGCAAATACAGACCTTACCTCTGCAGATTTTCACATTTTTCTATTAGGAAGTATGGGATTTTATATACTAGCAGAAGTAAGGTAGACCCTGTGGTAACATAAAAACTTGTGCAGTCTTAAGAAGGAAAGTGTGTTGGTAAATGGTATGTCTAAAGATACATGACTTTAGACATTATCTTTGTTGGGTGAACGAGGTGCTTAGATACATTCTGTGTTCTCTGACCTTCATATAAGGGACTGGGGTCATGGTTTATCCTTTGTTTTCAGAAACCAGAATAAAATTTATGAAAGAAATGTTTTCTGTTCCCCCATAAGATTTTTCTTTTCTTTATAATTCTTTCTAAGTATTTCTTCACTGATTTGTTTTAGATTCATTTGCCATGGGCTCAGCAATGGTGAGAAGTACATTTTCAGAGTCAGAGCTGTTAATGCAGCAGGGCTCAGTGAATTTTCACAGGATTCAGAGCCTATAGAGGTGAAAGCAGCCATTGGTAAGCCATTTTCCATTGCTCTTTTCAATGGTATATATGTTGGGTTTTAATTAAGTAAAGAAGTTTTCAGTAATTATTTGTAACTAATCATTTTGTTTTACAGTGTTGTCCACAAATAATAATTTATCCATAGATCCTATGGTCTCACAGCCATAGTTTTCACAGTCACTGCACTCTTGTAGACTGTTCACCTTCACCATTCAGTCTTCTCCAGGTGTTTCTTGTGAACCACTGTGTAAGGGCACTGCCAAGTTCACTCCATAGGTATCCTGGAAAATGGAATGTCATTCTGATTCAGTAATCTGGTATATCACCTCTAATGCACACCATCCTATATACAGTCAGTTTCCAAGAAATTTGTTTCCATACCTGAACCCATTAATCAGTGCAATGTGTCTTTTGTAAGCCTTCTATAACCCTGTGTGTTCTCCCTTTGCTGATGGATTATTTCTGTTTGCCACTGCCTGAACTAATCCATAAAGATTAATGAGATCATCAGGCTAGAATGAATTGCATGTCTGCAACATCCTCACTCTCATTTTTATCAGAACTGCATACCTCTCAACCTTAGAGCAGAGAGATGTGGCCCAAGGCAATTTTCTGCGATCATCTTGAAAGGATCAGAAACGTGACCTGGAAGATCTAATACTAAAATAATTGTAGGAAATTAAGACTACTATTCACATTCCATCTTTTTTTTCTTCTCTGAAAACTAGACATTAATAAAAAAAGCATTTTTTGTGAGCAGGCTGAGAGGTATTCTATTAATTTCAAATTTTTATTAATTCAAGCTTAACATTTTGTGCATAAACCCAGTAATTTGTCATATTTTGGCTGTATTTTTCGCTGTATGATTTCTTAATTCTGTTGACTAAATGAAGTAAAAAGAATGTATTCTAATTCAAAATGTCTTTGCTGTTTTCTGGCAATTATAGGGGGAGGATTGCTTCATGGTGTGTGTCCTGAACTGAGTGGTAAAGCTGGTGGACTAACAGACCACACTACCAGCTGGGAAGGCATGCATGAGGCCTCCCAGCCTATCTTTGACACAGACGCTTTGCTAAAATGCAATGCTAAATTTAATAGAGGCACACTACCCAGTAGCTGTGACAGACTGGGGAGTACAGGAGACTGTAATATGAGAGAAATGGTTAAGGATGCTGTCACATCTGCACCACAAAAAGTTGCTGCTAAGCAGGCAAGTAAGTCTCGACCCAGTGATCTTTTGACAGTGGAAAAAGTCACAAAGAAGAAAGATACAGGTGAGAATTAATAAAATAAATAGATTTTGCTGCTTTGGTACATCCACTTCAGACTGCTGTAACCTCTGTTCATCCATGCCTCAAGCGGACATGCTCTACGGTGATGCATCCTTCATCGGGCCCATCAGTTATGTGCTCAACTCTCCATTAATATCATTATGCATATAATGGCATTGGAGACCACTTTACAAATTAAGCGGTTACTGAAAGTGAAACATATAAATATGTTTAGTAATTTAATGGCTTGTTTGACTACATTTTAATGTATCCAAGATACTATATTATTTCTAAATTGCTTCAGCAATTTGTTGGGAGTCTGGTTACCTAGTCCCTGGGTTATATATGTGGGCAGGAAAAAAAATCTGATTATGATGGTGAGCATGAAAATCTGTGTTCTGTTAGGATATATGAAGATCCTTTGTGGATTTATGCTTAAGCTACAGCTTATCTCTGACACACTCTGAATGTTGTGTTCTATCTCTGACTGATAGCAATATGTAAGGAGGAAAACCTATCAAGTTATAGGCACATGGACAAAATCGTGTTTTATGTTTTTAGCACCTAAACACCCATTGTGCCCAAGAAATGTGGGCCTTGAATTTCATCCTGTTACCTGGCGAATGAACTGAACTCCTCTCTAGGCCTCTGAAATGAGACTCAAAAAGCTTGTGCAAAATGTTGAACAGAAAACAAAGTAGAGGCACCTTGGGCTAGATGACATTGATACAAAACATTGAAGACAAAATGAAACATATATGATGTGGGATTTCCATCCAAAGTAGGACTTTGGGGTCACAAGTAGGGCTTTTCACTAGTGCATGACATGTTGGGTGCAGGCAACCATTTCTCTACTAGATGCAGAAGAAATATAAGAAACTGGGATGGGATTAATTGAATGATTTGTGCATTATTATAAAAAAATCTAAGAAGGAGGATTATGCCATGCATTTTTTAATGTAAGTTCCAGTAACAGTCATGTTCCATTTCTGGTCAGTCTACGACGCCTATGATCACACTGTCTTCCATTAAGGTAAGATTATGTGATGGGTGCAATGATAAAATTTGTACGGTGTATAAATTAAAAAGAAAAAAGAAACAGATAAAGTCCATTCTTGGGAGAGAAGAATGCGAGACTATTTTAAAAAGAAAAGGAACTACAATGCAAAGAAAAGGAACTACAATGTATGTGTGAAAAGTGGTTTGGTTTCTGCAAAAGAAAACAAATCATTGCATCTCCAATTTTTTTTACTTTTCCTATAATGATAGTTTCAATTCCTCATTTTTCACAATATTAAAGTGAGTCCTGACCACTTGCATCAGAGCTGCAATTGCAACACATTCTTTCACTATGTATCAGCTTGCTTTTCAAAAACAGGGGATCCTGAAAAGTAATTCCTATGCAGTTCGGACTTCCACATTTGGTTTGTGGAAGCTTTTATCCTGCATTTCTTATTCCAACTCCAGAAACTTCCCTTGAGCACGTAATTATTGTCCTAATTAGGAAACGCAGGGTAGGAGCCGCCTGAATACGGTAAGTGCAAACCAGTCTGACAATTGAAATATTACTTCCTGCTTATATGTTATTCACGTTGAAACAGCTGCTCCATCTCCACCTTATGACATCATGGTACTTGAGAGTGTTCGTGACTCGATGGTATTGGGATGGAAACAACCTAAAGTCACTGGTGGAACCGAAATTACTGGCTACTATGTGAACTATCGTGAAGTGGTTGATGGAGTTCCTGGGAAGTGGAAGGAGGCCAACATTAAGGCTGTTACTGAGAGAGCATATAGGGTAAGAGATTAACTTTTGTTATCGCTGGGGGTGCAGACAGTATTTCCAAAACAAATCTCAAAGACATGTGTGATTCAGTGTACAGATAGCTGTTCAGAGGGTTTTAAATCCACGATGATAAATTTATTTAGCCCTGTTAAACTTCCCTGCAAAATTGTTTGTACACTTACCCGTTAGTCTAGCACCAACTGTTGTCTGTAAATTCAGTGACATAGTCTGATTTGTAAGTCAAGCCCTCACAAGAAATGGCATTCCTACTGGGCTTGGTGGACATATTCCAGTGCTTGCTGGTGCTGGAACCAGCCCTGTGCCAGCTGCTTTTTATGATCAGTTCTTGGCCCAGTTTAGAGACAGTGCTAGCTACAACCTCACTGAGCTGCTTTAGAAATGAAAAGCAATGCCAGGACTGAGTTTCACCCCACTGTGAGGACAACTCTAGCCTTAAGTGAACTTGCTCTGTACCACGAGGCAAACTAAGATGGTTGTTGAGCAATACCCTATTTCCTCCCTGACTATTAAAGTGTCTATCAATAGGAAAAGAGGGTTACAATTTGAATATGCTAAGACCACTCAAATATGCTCCATCACTGATCAGAGGAAAAGACAAGATAGTTATCACCTTAAGCTGTCAATAATGCTTCCAGCTTCAGGCACACTTAAAAGCATGCTCATGCTTTCAATAACTGACTTTCTTCTAAAGACTCAATCCAAGTTAATAAGTACCATCTTATTGATCCTGCAGATAGAAAACCTGAAGGAAAACATGGTGTACCAGTTCCAGGTGGCTGCTGCTAACTTGGCTGGTGTTGGAACGCCCTCCCAACCCAGCAAACCCTTCAAGTGTGAAGTGTGGACCATTGCTGTACCTGGTAGGATCCTGAGTGGGACACAGCCCAAGGGTGCTCTGTGATCTAAGTCCTTAATGCAGTCAGTTTGCAGGGGAGTCAATGGGGCCTTGAAGTTCATGCCCGGGCTTGAATCTCCATCACTTTGATTTAGTACCTTTACAATGACGCATTACAGAATCCCTATTTAATCAGTAGCAGTTTGCAAGCAGCTTGTATTTTTTTTTTTATCTTTCCTTCTCGTTCCTCTACTGTGTCTGCCACTTTGCTTTCTAGTTTAAATAGTAGACATAAATACCTGCCTAAGGTACAAGGCAGAGAAGCATGAGGTCTTGTAACCCTTGTGTAAATGTATCACTTCAAGGCCAGATCCCTGAAGTGATACATTTACGCAAGCAGGACATTAGCTTAATTATTAACTTTTTTCCCAGAACTTGGAGATTATTTGTCGATTTTGTAAGTTCATGAATATTTGATCAGGATACCAGTCTCAATCAATTAGATAGGTTTTTGGACTAGTCTTTTTAATTGGCGTGGGTTGCATTTACATCAGGTCTAGATATGCTACAGAGGAGCTGCATGTCATGTCAGTTCTGGGTACACCATGTGTGTCTGGTTTTGATCTCTGAAGTCTTACGCACTAGTCCCTTCAGGATTTATTTTGACTCCACGACTCCAACTTTTACCTTTCAGGGCCACCACATGATGTCAAATGCACAGAAGTTAGGAAGGACTCTCTGGTTTTACTGTGGAAGGAACCAGTTTATACTGGCCGTAGTCCCATCGTTGGTTATTATGTTGATATGAAGGAAACTGAAGCAAAGGAGGAACGCTGGAGAAGTGTCAATAAGAAGCCACTTCAAAAGAAATACTTGAAGGTAAATAGCCAAAGATTCAAATACTGGTATAACAGTGTAACCTTGAGGAAGTCAGTCTTCAATAGCATCATCCTGTGCTGAGCATGGTTCCACTGAATGGAATACTTGGTAAGCTATTTTTGGACAAGGATAAACATATGTAATACCTGTATAGTCAGACAAGACTGTAACTCAGAACACAAACTGGTATGACAAGCCTAAAAATAAAAGAAAGCACTGCTAAAACCAAATACCTTTCTTGTAACATCCCTAGCATTTACTAGCTCAAAGGATATCACTGTACAAACCCGGATGCTGTGATAATGTGTCAAGCGATTCTTCCTAATACAAAATATCCTCTCCTCACATTTCACAAGTTAAACTCAAGCTTTTTGCACTGTTATACTACATAATTTTGTGGAATGGCTTCTAAATAAGGGAACATCAGTATCTCAGTTCTAGAGATACATCTGAAGTAGATTTGCTATTTGGACGCTTTTCAGAGTATTTGAAAGACAACTCACTTTAAAACATGATCCTTTCATATATGTTTTAAAGGAGTATTCACAGGTGATATAATGTCAGTATACTTCCTCAAATCGCTGCAACTAACTCTGTACAGTTAAATACCCTCCTGTTTCTAAATAGGTGTGGCTGACACTTATTATCCTGGTAATTTCATTTTTAAAAGCCAGCATTTATCTGCAGTAACAGACTGTGATGTTTCAGAGGTCAGTGTACAAGAGTTAAAAACACCCTGTTCCAAAACCAATGCTCCTTTTGCAAAAAAGTCAATGTCAGTAATGACGCTGTCTGAATGTTAGCTATGCACACGAGAAAGGAGCAAGTCATACAGATTAGTCATGCCACTCTGGAATTGAAAAAAAAAAAAAAAAAGGAGAACCGGAAAATAAATGAAACCAAACAAGAAAGGAAATAAAATTGTCAAGTATCCAGACTGATCTTAATAAGCGTGAAATTAAAATCAGTGTTTTGCAACCCACTGTGTATGTATATTTGCTTCCTCCAGATCGGTGGCCTAACACAGGGTGTGAGTTATGTGTTTCGTGTGCGGGCAACAAACCAGGCTGGTGTTGGGAAACCATCAGATGTCACGGATGCTGTCATAGCTGAAACACGACCAGGTTTGTTAGAAATACTTCCTCTTTTTCATCATATTTACACAGGTTCGTGTTTGTGTGATGTGTTCACCTGCAGGCTACATGCCAACAGCCTGACCTCTCTCAGGTCAAGCTTTTTTACAAAGCAAGGTATGAGTCGAGGGTGTTATCTTAGTTTCTTGTCTGGTATATTTTAAGGTCAGAACAGATTTTTTTACCGTAACTACAGGTTCAGGAATATAAAGTTACAATAAATTGGTAAGATTTGCATGTATCTATAGGTAGATAAATAAGCAGAGGACCCACTAAAATCATCTCAACCAAACTATATACTACAGATGCAGATTTTGCCCTTCCTATATTAAACTCGCTGTTTATGCTTTATCATTATCCTTTTTGTATGTAATGTGCCTCAAGAAAGGGTAAAAGAAATTACTTTTTTCCCTTGGTCTTTAAAATAAAGGCTTTAAAAGCACAATGAAGTCACTTTGGAGTCCACTTTCAGTAGGAATTCAAGCGCACCGGTTTGCTGGAGTCATCCTCAAAGGCTAGCTCCAGCGTGTCTGTAACGCCAGAAAGAAACACAAGAACCAGTGCAAAGGCAGAATCTCCATACCTGGAACTTCAGGAAACCCCTGGGTTCCATTTAGCTGTACAAGTAACTTATGTGACTTTGGTCAGAGACAACAACATTTTGTCACCGAGTCCGTAACAGAAAACACAAGCATGGGGTTGTGGCTTATTCATCTATAGATTATTTTAGAAGTGCAGAGTTCTGTGAGGTGCAAAACAGTTTCCCAGATATTTTAACCACATCTAGTATAAGATTAGCATGATGTAAGAAAGTACAGGGGTACAACCCAACCTGGATCCACTACACACACTTTTTTCCTCTGACAAGTTCCCTTCCTACACCTGCAGACTCTCATATCTGATCTCATCTGGGAAGGTTTCTAAGAGCAAGAAGGAGAGCGAGCAGTGGGAAGACAGGACAGCACAGGGCCTGGGGACAGCTGGACACAGGGAGCATGTGTAGCAGTTCATGGGCACAGACAAAGGAGGTGGCTGTCTGGGCAAAGCGCTGCCTACTCTGCCTACACAGTAAGGCTGCTTCTGCCTGGAGAAATAGGCAGGATTTATTTGGGATGCTATTGACTGTGAGGCATTGTGAGGCTTTGAGCAGACATCACCAGCGATCACCAGATCCTATTCCCACCCTCGATGCCTTGGGAGCATTTCCCTGGGATCTTTTCCCTATTTCTAAAGCCCAGACCCATTTTTACATCTTCTATTTGTACAGCACAGGTCCTTATGACCATGGCAGCAAAAATTCTGACAGGCATTGAGCTGTAAGTCAAGAAAGTCTGAATAAGGAGGTCTGAAGCTGGGGGTGTAAAAGAACTGGAAAACTCAGAGTGGGGAGATTGGGGTGACTGCTAGTGAGGTTGGGATGGGAAGAAGGTACTAGAATGAGTAGATGGTCAGTTGAAAATGTGTAAGATTGGGATACAAGGAGAATAAAAAGGGCAAGTGTGTGAGTAAGAAGGGTTTGGAGCAGGATCTTTGAAAAATACAGGAGTTGTAATTCCATATCTACAAGGCTGCTGAAGCACCAGGACTATTTCCATTACTTGCAAGTGGAATAAGGCAAAACTTAGAAACTTATTCTTGAAAACAGCTTATTTACAGCAACCACTTCTAAAAAGAGAATGAAACCACTATTAGTGCTAAACTTCTGGTTTTATTAATCCATTTTCACTGAGGATTAATATCTATGTGTCATACTTTTGATAGAATGTTGTGATGATAACAACCTTCAAGTGTACTAAATAAAGGATTGGACACGCCATTACAATTAAAAAAATACAAACATAAACTCTTGTGAAGATGACAATCATGACCAAAAAAAATTGTACATTGTTTTCAGGGTTCACTCAAATGAGGTGCATGTCCACCTGGCAATATGAACTTGAGCAGAACATTTCAATTACAGACCTTACCATTAGAGAAGGGAGGTTCGTAAGTGTAACATCTGAGGGATCACCAGAAAGTCAGGATTTGGCTCACTCAGTGAAATCCTAGGGAAGCTAAAAATGTACAAATCTACTTGACCCATATTTTGAGCTGAGATCTGCTGGTACAGCATCCACCAAACTAAGCTTCTCAAAAGTATTAGGAAAGGACAAAAAGCTTATTAAGAACAATTATTTCAGAAAGCAGTCTCTTGGGAAGGCTTCCACCTTTCTCATTCAAACCACACAAATCTCAAGAACAATCATATTATTTTTGTTAAATTACCACAAGTCTTTTGGTGTTACCTAATGAATGATGCCTTTATTACCATCTTGGATGGAGACAAAATATTGTCAAATCTCTCTAGATAGTTCCTGCTGGAATTCTACTTTTGGCAAATGTGTAGAATCAGAAGACAACTGAGCTTTCTAATCAAAGAATGTAAGCAAATAATATCCTGAATGAAAATCCTTGCTTCATACAAATGCTACCAGTTGTCTTTATCCAATGAAATGCATAAATATACTGATACAATACTTTGCATCCACCGTCTTCTCTTTGGAAACCACATTTAATTTTTATAGTTATCTTCTAAAATTAAATGGAAAAATGCAACCACATAAACAAATACCAATCCAGGATACTTTTGAGCTATAACATTGTCTTTTGACAAAAGCACTTCAGTGTGTGTGGATCTCAATGAAGCAGGAGAAATCCAAGAGCAGACTGCAACTCTCCCCCATTACTGCCCTTAGTCCTTGTGTATCTTGGTACAAAGAAAAATTAGATGCTCACCCTGCATCAGTCACTTGAGAAGGGCTTGAACCTCAGAAATTAATGAAACCCTGTCCCATTCAACTTTTCTGACTAGCCATATTCAAAATTATGCCACTAACTCTAGTGTTTTGAAGATGTCTGCTTTATGTTCATGTTATTTTGTTCCTGTTGGTGCAATAAAAAGCTCAGACAAATGGAGTTTTGATATGACATGTCAGTATTTTATTTATTATGACTTTAAGAGAAGTGCTGGATGATATGTTGAAACCAATAAGCTATCTAGAGGAAGTAAACTAAGACTACCAGTACTATGGCATTGGAATGGGCTGCACAGGGAAGTGGTGGATTCTCCGTCCCTGGAGGTTTTTAAGATGAGACTGGATGTGGCACTTTGTGCCATGGTCTAGTAACCACGGTGGTGTCAGATCAAGGGTTGGACTTGATGATCTCAGAGGTCTTTTCCAACCCAGCTGATTCTATGATTCTTCAGCTCCACTTTGCAGGATATGTGGAGAGAGGTCCCCAGATGTGGTCAGTAATTGAGACAGAATTTTTTTTTAATCATATAAATATTAGAGGTAAATTCCATCATCAGTTCTGGAAACAAATGCTATGCATTGTTATTGCAATGAGAATACTTTAAAACAAATATAAAAGATTCTGCTATTCGAGTGAACCTTATGGCTGTAATTCTTTGCATGTCACATAAAATACCATCAAAAGATTCATATGCTAATGGCTAATGATCTACAGGAAAGTAAACACTAATGAAATTTCAAGTGATGAATTTTGCATATAATAAATTAAATTATAAATAAATTGCAAATATGCTGCTGCCTAATAAAATATTTGTAGACTTCATTTATCATATATTGGTACTTACTGTGTTTCACTACTGCAAGGGCTGGTAAACAACAGTACCAAAATGGGAATATTAATCTCATCTTCCATTAAACACTTATGGCAAATTATAAAGACTAAGAAAGCTGCATGTACACAAATTCTCATTACAGGAGCTGCTCGCAGTGCTGGAAAAGATGTGTATAGTATTAGGATGATGAAACACAGAAATCTCCTTGTTTGCTTGAGGGTCATTAAGAAATAAAACATTTAAGCTCAGTGTCAGGAATAAGGCTCTTGCCTTTAAGGTACAATACTTTGTGGAGAAACTGTGTCATTGGCATTCTGGGCAGCCCAGAATTGCCTTAGCCCAAGTAATAGTACATGAGTGCCCTATTCAGATGCAAGATCCAGCTCAGAGCTGTTCAGAAAAGGAGGCTGGATGTTCTCCAGCACCTCTCAGTGCACACGCTCTCCCTGACATTCTCAGACAAGTTGTTGAAATGAATGTTAACGCCACAGATGATGAGCTCACCCAGTCACCCGAATCCTGGATGAAATTCCCTCAGCTTTGCTGGGGTGTGAGTGAGCAGGATAGAGGTGCCTTCAGGTTTCTGACACGGGATTCACCCCCAGCACCTTTTAAAGGGCAAACTGGGTCACCGTATCCACTCAAGAACTGTAGGTACTGGCAAAACAGGGTGGGTGACTTAAGCAGCTACTTGCAAATACTCCCTTTGTGGGCCCAGGATTAACGGTGCAGACGGTGGCAGGGCTGGATGCCAAGCACAGCAATTAAACCAACCTCCTGGAGTGAAGCCAGTGTCACTGAAAATGTGCCTCAGTCGCACAAGTATGCACTGCTGGGGCGACTTAACTTCTTCCTCTTCTGCCTCCTGCACCTCTTCAAACGCCCACGTTGCACACGTTTTTCCCTTTACAGCTCATAGCTTATTAGAGAATAGGAAATTCATGCTGCATAATGAAAGATCTAGCTATCCCTTAGCACAGAAAACATTTCTATTTAATATTTCAAACCTTTAGTGGATTTAGAGGCTTGCTTCTTTTTTCCTCCTTCAGTTTTTTTCATAGCAAATATCATAACTCTCATTTGTACTTAGATGCTTAGACTTGCTCAAATAAATTAGTTGATTTATAATGTTTTTTAATCTGTGGACTAGAAAAAGAACTGTTCTTGTGAATCAGGGACCAATGAATGCAGCAATTTATGTGCCAGCTGAGAAAATGGCAAGGATCTGCTTAATCCACCCTATGAATGATATCTATATATATCTATATTGCTGGCTTCTCTGAGAAATTGGAATTGCCTTGTTCCATCTCTTTAAGGAACCAAGGAAATTGTGGTTGATGTAGATGACAATGGAGTAATTTCCTTGAACTTCGAATGCGATCAGATGTCTCCAGACTCTAAGTTTGTTTGGTCCAAGAATTACGAACCAATTGAGGATGACTCTCGACTGAAGATCGATACCAAAGGCGGAAAGTAAGAACTCCCAAGGGAAGCAATAGTCTCATGTTTGAGAGATCTAGATAGTCACAGAAATCCATCCTTTTGATGTATGAGATCACTAAGAGCTAAACCTGCCTCTTACTTGGAGGCTACTTCCTGAGTATGCTGTTCTCCAGCAGGTCCACATGCAGACCATTTGGAAATTTTAGATCAAACAGAATGAGTCAGACCTCCTCCTTAGGGAATTTAGTTATGTTTAGTCATGGGGAGAGAAAATCTGTGCTCTGTCATCTTATGACCTGTCAGTCAGGACAGATTATTATTATTATTCCTAATGCTAGTATTTTAAATCTCCAAATAATAAAATTATCTGGCTGCTTGCAAAATGCCTTGGCCATGTAACACACCTGTAATCTTTGGAGCTGCTGCAGTAAGCAGGGCTTTCTTCTGATGGCATTACCATGGCCCACTTTAGCAATTTACATAATGATCTCCAAGCCCACTCTGTTTCTTCAGGCTGCTCACAGAGGAAGGCATGGTGAATGCACAGGTTCAGCCCATGAAGGGCCTGTGTGCTCTTCTAGTGATGTAAAAGCCATACCGAAAGAAAAGGTGGCTCACCATAGTTACAGTGTTGCACAAGGAAGTTGAATCGACCTTTACTTAGAGTATCCTTCTAGGGTCATCAAAGGCTCGACAGGACTCTCTTCTTTTGGTGTTGTCTCCATTTGTACCACGTATGGTAGGACCTACCCTGGTTTATAGTAGCCAGGGTCGTGCATTTGCCTGTTCAGTCAGAGCAAAAGCTAATACAAGACTATTTTTATCTGGTGTAATAGACATAAAGGAGGGGTTTGGTTCAGATTGATCTCACCTTTTTATCAAAATGCTTTTTTTTCCCCTAAAGGTCAAAAGCTTCCTTTAAGAATCTTGGAGAAGATGATTTGGGCATTTACTCTTGTATTGTTACAGACACTGATGGAGTTTCATCAAGTCACACAATTGATGAGGAAGGTAGACACAATTCCTATTAGGCATGCCTAGTTTGCTTTCCCATCTGTTTTTCCCTGCTTCTGTGTTTCTCAGATCCACACTTCATATTATTTCTTTTATGTCTTTTGCAGAAATGAAACGCCTGCTTGCTCTGAGCCACGAACGCCAATTCCCAAGTAAGTGCATCCCATGTCTGTAGGGAAGAGTTTTATACGCAGTGGGATATCATATCACAAACCTGATACAGTTGAAGATGTCCCTGCGCATTGCAGGGAGGGGTTGGACTAGATGACCTTTAAAGGTCCCTTCCAACCCAAACCAATCTGTGATTCTATGATCATAAAGCTCATGCCACCATCAAGTAGGGAGGTCACTATAGTAATTTCAAGTGAAAATGGTTTTGAATTGAAAAATCTGAGATTCCTTTATTTTTTCTCTTTCTTTCAGTACATTTGTGTATTGCTGATGTTCTTCCCAATCAGTTGCAGGCATATAATAAGTCTATGTAACAGCTGGAAAATAAGTATCATGTTGGCTTTGTTTCTTCCGCAGAACAGACTTTTATACTTACTCAGCATACCTGACCTGATTTGAAAACCAGAATTTGAAAAATTATCTAGCTTCTCTCTGACTGAAGTTAGCATAAGTTAAATTTAAGACACAAAACAGGCAAGTGTAGTAAATTCAGCTGTAATGATCTATATATACAGAATTTCTCTGCTGAAATTCATTCCCTCCCTCTTTCCTTAGCATTTGGCAATATGAACATTCTTCCTGCAACTTCAGATGTTATTTTTGTCAATTCCACAAACCTCCCATATCTTTATGATATCTTGGTAGTAGCAAAACTCGGTTATTTTCATTGGAGTGGAACTTTAATAAATGAGGAAAAAAAAAAAATTGGATTGTATAATGAATCCTATTGCACCCAACAAGATGAGGCCTAAACCTCGTCTCATCTTCTCCCACTACATTCTCTTCTTTTTTGTTCAAGACCCTGAAACATCTTCAGCTTTGTGTATGCACTGCTGACACCTCTTTCAACTCAGCCCACGCTGCACCTCTCAGCTCAGTCAAAACTTGGCGGCAGAAATGGCCTTTTTGCCCACATCATCTTTCGCATTTCCTTCTGCATCTTTTTGATATCAGCTCTACTCTTCTCAACATACTGTATCACCTTCTGACAGCTTAATGATAGCCCAAACATCCCCTTGTTTGCTCCTGCTCCTCCCAATTACTTCCTCCTAATTATATTTTCACACCGGAAGTTGTGTCACTTGCCCTGACTCTTCTCTTCTGAGGGCTCTTCCACGCTTTGTGTTCACAAGTAATGCCACAAAATAAGCTCCTCAGATCGTGTCATCTTTTTTGCACTGTATTAGGTGACAGCACACTTCTAGTTCTGCATGAGCTTCCGGAAGGCACAGGCAAAAAGGGAGATCACCGCAGAAAGTATCCTTGAGGAGGAAACTGTCTTACTTGCTTTGCCCACTTCAGGCCCTGTGGACACTTAAAATAAATACATACATATTACAAATAGGGGTTGAGATTCAGCTGACTATGCCTATGAGGTTAGAAAAATAATAATGAGCTTCTCTGGATCAACATGAAATCTTAGTCATATCTACAGATAACCTGCTTGAGGATTATCCGAATTCTTAAAAACCAAAACTAGTTGCTAGGCACTTCTGATTCAACATGAGCTCTTGCATGTTGCCTTGTTTGTACTTCTGAACAGCAATTAGTGGTAACTTCTGCTTAGAAACACCTGCAGCCAGTAACTCCAGTGCTTGAATAATGCAGCCTTACACAACACAGCTGTGTATGGGTGCAATAGTGCATTGGTGCTAGGTAAAAATAAATTTTTCCAACTCTTCAATTGAGCAACTGCCCGAGGACTCCTTGTCAAGTGCTGGCAGTAATTTGTGATGCTATAGAAACAGGATGTAAAACCCTGTACGCATGATGGCTGGAAAATGACTAAAGTAGCTGCCAGTTGGTGCTTATGGAAATATTTTAAAATAAGACTTTTGCTTGTGGCAGACTGTAATGCAGATTTGTCCAGTTCTTTTGAGCTGAGGAGCAAACAGCCTTTCCACCTCAAGAAGAATCCTTTTGCATCCTTTCAGCCCCTTATTTAACAGCTTCTGAGATACTTTCCTCTCTTCCATGTTAGACTAAGATATTCTTAGTTAATTACAGGCAAGACAAGTGGGGATTTAAAATTGCTGTAGAGCTGACACTGAGACAAAAGCAGTGCAGCCTGATGTCTATTCACACTCCCACTTGCTTCCTGTAGCATTTGAGTCGCTTTGTTTTGAGAAATTATGCAAGCCCTGAGATTCCTTCTGCTGCTCACATACAAAGAGATAAGCTGGGTGAGGAAAACTCACACAGACCATTCGCACGGCTGGGGCACGCTCCTGTGGGGTTGTCTTTGCCCTGCTCCCTCGTGGCAATGCTGCCCCTCCAGGCTCTCTCCTCTCTGGTTAAGCCTGTGTCTTTTTCATAATTGTCTTTGTTTCCCTGTGACTGTTGCCTCACCTCCCAGAAGCCTTATTTTCACCAGAGACAAACCCTGTGCCACTTCCATGCAGGTGTGGGAAGGAGAAGCGATGAGCATGGGAAAGAAGGAAACGAGGGGTCCTCACCCCCTAAGTTTGTTTGGCACTGAGGTGGGATGGCAGCTGTGCTCCAGAAGGCACTCCAGTCATTTAGGACAGTGCAAATATAAAGATGAGAGAAATGAGATACTACTTCGGTCCCAGTCCTCTCCTGCTGTAACCGAGTCTTTGCATGCATGGTACTAAAGAAACCATCAGGCCCTGGGCATGCATGGTACTAAAGAAACCATCAGGCCCTGGGATTCCTCTGGGAGGAGGCGTGTCTTTACACTATCACCAAACTATATCATCACATGTTTAGCAACATGTTTGTACACTGTCCTCAGCTGTTCCCTGCTACACCCTGGCACTGCAGACTTTACACTGCTGAGAAAGCAAAGACTGGGGGAGGAGTTCACATACAGCATACTTAATCCCAAGAATATGACTTGTCTTGATAATCTGAGCATCCACTAAGACAGATAAAACTGCAGAAGTCAATAAAATGAGCAGTATGCCCCTATGTCAGAGTCTAAATGCTCATGCTTAATGTTGCTGATTATGGTATCTTGAAGAAAAGTTAAAGTGAATGCAAGCTTTCACTTTAACAGACCAAGTGAGGTCTGTTACTAACAAGACCAAGGAAATATTAAAAAAAAGAAAGACTAGTATTACCTATGGTATAGTACATGATTTTTATGTATTTTTTTCCCCTGTTAACACAATGAATTGGTTTATATGTGGGGGATTTCCATTATTCATAGAAAAACAAAATATACTAGGACAACCAAGGGTGTACTGTGATACTTGGTGAATCCTGGAGATGGAGGTTTCCGTCAGCAAAGGGTCAGAATGCTTGCACAAATCTCCCAACCTGCAGCTCAGCTGACTTTCCGATCTGGCTTTGTGCTTTGGAGGTTTTTTGTGTTGTTTTCTTTTTCCTCTGAGTCACCTCACTGTCTTACAGTAATATTGTTAGGCAACCCATTAAACATGAGTCTGCACCATACAGAACTCACATCATGCTGCACAGATACTTGCTGTTTAACTTTGAAATAGCCTTGTGTTAGAATGGAGCATAACTCAAATCCTGAACACTTTTGGTTTGTACAGACCTTGTGATTGAAGGATCAAAAGATTAAATCTTATCTGTCATCCCATAACACATATATGTGGGTGGAGAGGCATTCTGTCTATATGAAAAGCTATCATAAGACAGCTACCTTGTATACAGTATCAGAATATGAAAGAATAAGTGGCTTTCTATTGTAGAAGAAAATATTTGTTGGGGCACAGGCAAAACATGCCTCATTCTTTTCTTTCTTCTTTGTAGCTGTCCCACTTATCTCCGAGTTGGCAGTGGAAATTTTGGAAAAAGGAGAAGTGAGATTCTGGTTGCAAGCTGAAAAACTGTCTGGCAATGCAAAGGCCAACTTTGTATTTAATGATAAGGAGATTTTCAATGGAGAGGTAAGCCTTTGCACTGCTTAGATGTGTTTGCATTTTTATGAGTATCAACGAGTATTAGTGTCTCTGACTCTGATATATTCCAACTACTGTTCCACACTAATGCATTTTCATGAGAAACAACATAAGTCATGAAAAGCATAAATAGAAAGATTTTGTCCATAGTTCTGAGCTCCAGATCAATTCTACTGGATGCAGTTTATAGAGGGAAGTTAAATGCCTTCCTGCCACCTGAGTACCACGTGTTCTGTTAACTAGTGGGGACCACAGCTGTGCCTGCAATAAGGTAGCCCCAGGTGAGCAGCTACTGTGGTTTCAAGGAATCACTGCAGTAACCCAGATTCATCCTATCTCCTTCATCTATGGCTCTAGAATACCCTTGTGCTTGGTTCTCACCTCCTTTTGTTGTTTGGAGGAATTTATTACACCACAGAAAAATTCCCAAGCAAGTGTTTCCAGCAGCAAAATTTGTTACTCCCAGACGCAGGACATGGCATGTTTTTGTTGTGACACTGATATCAGACAGAAGGCAGAGATGGAGCATTCTAGATAAAAGCTTATAAAATATAATCATGCTCAAAGAAAGACTTATTCTGAAGATAGGCAAATCTAAACCTTTCTAATGAAAAAGGACACAATACTCACTATACAGCATGGATGTCACATGCTTGTACAGCATCAATAAACAGGCTTCACCTTGAATAGATTTATTTAGCTGGAACTAGAGACAGTGGAAATCTGAGCAATTGGGTATCTGAATAAAGAAAACTGAATAGATATGCAAATATTCACAAATATTTTCTGTCTCTAATACGCATTAATTGTTGTTTTACCTTCCACTCCTGAAGAAATATAAAATGAAGGTGGACCAGAAGACTGGCCTTATTGAAATGATTATGGATAAACTTGAGGATAAGGATGAAGGCACTTACACTTTCCAACTGCAGGATGGAAAAGCAACGAATCAATCTAGCCTTGTCCTTATTGGTGATGGTAGGCTAATCTGTATTATGCAGTGGGTTGGAAAAATTATACCAAGGTTACCTCAGTTGTCATCTTCACTTTCCACTGTTTTCAATATCAGTAGACCTCCCAGGTTTTTTATGTCACAGTTTCATCTATCTCACACAGGACAGGGCATGTGTGTGAACTGAAATTTTTAAAGTGATGGGAGAAAGGGGAATTGTTACAGAAATGCAAAATATTGCAGCGTGTCATGGTTAGCTTTTCTATGGGTGGAATGAAAATTTCCCATGTAAAAAGCCCCTTCAGCTGGGAACAAGCAGCTGCACCTGTTAGAGCTCAATTGGCTGCTGACTCTGCTGCCTTCCTACTTCATTTGCCTTCCTACCAGGAGCATAAAGTAGCTGTATGATTGGGGATTGCACATCATCAGACAGGACACATTAAATTCCTGATGATTGCAAGCAGCTGGGAAAGTTGAGTTAGCTGTAATCAGCTTCTGACACTCTGAAATTTCCTGCAAAAACCTGACCCCGTGGCTGGATGCTCATTGATGTCCAAGGGACAGAGTTGCTCCTAACTTTTAGAGTGACATTCAGCACCCTACAAATAGCACATGAAGTTTAACCTTGTATTTCTTCCTGGTTTTAATTCCCAGTGTTCAAGAAGCTACGGGATGAAGCAGATTTCCAGAGAAAAGATTGGCAGAGGAAACAAGGTGCTAATATGATTATTTATAAGAATCACATATATGTTAGCCTGCTAAGAGTTTGACTATATTTTTATATGTTAATTTTAAATAGATGAGTTTTATTCTGTTACATGGTTACTTACCTTCTGAAGGAGAAATAAGAAAAATAAAATTATATTAAAATACAACTATTTCTGTCAAGTAAAACACATCTGTCTTTGGTTTTGTGTCATGAATACCATTGATGGGACCTTTAAAAACATATGTGTAACTTTGAACAGGTCCTCATTTCGTGGATAAACTGGGATGGGAAGTTACCGATGAGTGTAACGTGATGCTGAAATGTAAGGTAAGGGACAAAGAAAACACTGAGTTCAATGTTCAAAGCACTTCGACCTACCACTACTTAGATGGTGGGCGTGGGAAGGGACTAAAGACATGCCCTTTGCTTTTGTACTCCCAACTGCATTTTGGATAGTGACAGAGTCTCTGAAGTTTAATCATGCTGGGGTGACAGTTCATTGCATGTAACAAAATACGTTGGAAAATAGCTTGAACTTTTCACGTCTGTCACTACCCACTCAGGGAAAGGCACCTGAATAGGAATGACAAGTCTTTATAAAACCTGTAACTTTCTCATTTTTGGCCTGTTTATGTGTGCAGAAATCACCTGAGCAGGATCCACTGTTTCCCTGAGCTCCTTTTGTCTCTCTTTTTATCCCTGCTGTTTTCCCTCTTGCCTCCCCCATTTTAAAATGTAGGCTTGCAATAATTCACTGCAACCAAGTTGTAAAGCTTGCTGTTCTTTTATGAGAGACCTGAACAGGCTAACCCATGCAACACTGAGCTCCCCTGCTCAAATGAAGAGAATAATTGCAATGTGGTTTTCATCCATCTTAGGTGGCTAATATTAAGAAGGAAACACACATTGTGTGGTACAAAGATGACAGGGAGATAATGGTAGATGAAGAACATGACTTTAAGGATGGAGTGTGTACTCTGCTGATATCAGAGGTGAGTGACTTGTCCTCATTAGCCCTCAGCTGAAGTTAGTGCTGCGAACTCAGATGAATGATTTGATCTAATCTGATACTCCAGCAGAACAATTGAAAAAGGAAGTGGGTTTTAAAAATGGAAAAACTCACAAGGCGTCTGTGTTTTAGCTAAAGCAAATGTCTGTCTGTAACTGCTTGTTCGGATTTTCAGGAAATGATGACTGAAGAGATAATAAGCTTGTCACTTCCTTTGCATGTCAGTTTAGGAACAGATTGAGACCACATTTCTATTTTGAATAGCATTTGGAAAGTGCTTGTCACTCAGGCTTTCAGAGGATCACCCTCTCAGAGTCACCACAGGGGTCTGGTTCTTACCCAGCCTTGCGGCAGATGTGTCCTGCATACCATGACACACCTGCCAAAGCCCATCCCACCACCCCAGGTAGGAGCAGGGCAGCTCGGGGGCACTGGGGCAGCTCCAGCCCCAGGCATCAGGTACCTCCCCGGGGACAGGGACAGGGTATCCTTTGGGTTCAGAAATGAAATCTAGATTTTTCTACAGTACTTGTTCTGAAAACTGGTTTTACTGTTATAATATTGCAGTTTTCTAAGAAAGATGCTGGCACTTATGAAGTCATACTGAAGGATGACAGAGGAAAGGACTCCAGTGAGCTAAAGCTTAAGGACACAGGTCAGTCTCCATGCTCTCAGCCACACAGCTGACAGCCTGACTGAAGTGGGTTCGGGGTAATACAGGCATGTTGCACGTCACCTTCCTGTGGCTTTGTTCCTCCTATATACAAGATCATCTGATTAGAAAAGCTGATATTTTTAAGTCCAAATAACATTTGAATACAGCTTATTGCATCTGGGTTCTGTATAATTTTGGGAGCATATGATGACTAACGCTAAGGAAAATAACATGTTTCCTCGGGGGGGCCATCACTAAATCTACAAGTATAGAAGAAAAATTACAGAAGTAGATAATTTAAAAAACTTTCACATTTTTATTATGTTTTGCCATTTATTTAGGAGCTTTCACATTTATTGCACTTCCTGTATTTTTAACATTTCACTTGTTTCCAAGCAAATGGAGAAAAATCCTATCCATTAGAATGTATATATAGATGGTTAACATTCCAGATGAATAGTATCATTTAAAAAAAAAAAAATTTTGTTCAGCTGCAGCAGTATTCTCCAAGGCTGTACTTAAATAAAGTCTGGAAACTCTGAAATAACAAGCTACATTTCTCCATTACTTAGATTTCTAATATGCTTTAAAAGGTAGGTCTGATTGCTCTTTCAAACCTACCGGGGAGCATTTTTCAGAGCCAGTACTTGTCCAGTAATTGACTGTGCTTGAACTGCAGACACAGAGTCTTAGTCTCCGGATTTTATTTCCACAGCTTTTGCAGATCTGATGAATGAAGTATGCAGAAGGATTGGTAAGTACTTAATTCTCTTTTCGAATGAATGACTCATTGTGACACTTGACAAATGGCTGCACGGCTGCATAAAACCATTTGCTCTTCCTTCAGCTTTATCTGCAACAGACCTGAAAATCCAGAGCACAGCTGAGGGTATCAGACTCTACTCCTATGTTACTTATTACGTGGAAGATTTGAGAGTAGGCTGGGTGCACAAGTAAGTAAACAAAATCTTGGCAAAATTCAGTGCAATTTTGCTTTTATAGATTCAGGAAGAAACTGGTTGTGTGAAAAAGGTGAGGCCCAGGTTTGTTCTCATCTCTCATGAGTCCTTATCTCATATAAGTTAGTTTCAGTCAATTACATTCCCATGAAACCAGTACTAGAGTCAGGCCCTCCTATTGTTTCTCTTATGGAACAGATAGTTCCATGCCATGGGATGCTGTCAGGACTGTGTTGCTTCCGAGCACTTCCCATCTCTCCAACGGGAGCTACATCTTTCCCTGACTCAATTTTAAGGAGTGATGCAAATATAACCTGAGAGACCACCTTGAGATACCTACCCTGGAGGTCTGCTTGTCTAGAAGACACAATTCACTGGAACTGGGACAAGCGGGCACGTCCTCTTAATGTATGGCTTCATTTTCAGAAGGCAAAGTAAATTCCAGTGTGTGCCTGAGGCAGTAAAATCCAGACAGCCCCTCCTGAGAGCACTACAAGTCTAACCAAGACAGACAGAAGAACTGAGATTTTTAAAAAGAATTTTAATGTTCAGTTCCCCATAAAATTAATGGGAGTTGCACATCCAAATGATTTGATGTTCTTTGAGTTCTCAGCCAGCACATATTGCATGCACTGGAAAACCCTGAGAAATAAACAATTTGGATTGCTTAAATCTATTATTACTGCTTTTTTCATGTCTGTGGACATGGTAGTAGTTAGTCTTTTAGGATGGAATCCGAATTACTGATCTTTCAATAAAAGTCATATAAATGAGGCACAGAATACCCAGAATGTGCTGTAGCAGGCTGGCTGTAATTATTGACACTGATGCTAACCAGCACCCAGTTAGGGAAATAAAGCAGTTTGAGGCCTTACTCTTTCTTGGTATCTATTTTGACCTGGTATCACCAAGTGTCCTAAGTATTTCAAATAAGTGTAAGTGAATATGAGGTATTCTGGGAGTTTTTTCCCTCTCTCTTTCCTTCTCTCTCTCTTTTCTCTATTTAATGTTTAGAAACTTGTTTCATCGTGAAGCATGCCAAATTAATCTAGAAAAATTTATTTTTCCCTCCAGCACATTCAAAGTTATCAATTTAAAGATAACAAGAAAATGAGTAGCTTATTTGACAAATATCTTTTGACTCATCCAGGGCAATTAACTGCTTAGCTAGGAAGCTGAGAAATTGATTTTTTTTTTTTTTTTGGGGGGGGGAAAAGGTCATTGTAACTGGGCAAGCACTGTTTGTGACAAAAGTGGGTTTTTTGTAGATACAGCCCTCTACACTATTGTTTTGCCCAAGCAGATATAAACTTATGCTAAAAAGAAAACAGGAACATTTCAGGATTCATGGATTACCCTTCAGAGATGTCACTTTTAAATACGAATAGTTCTTCTATGGCTCAGGTCATAGACTGGGATGCATAACCTTTCTGCAAGCTTTGAGGAGAGTTGGACCTTGAAAAGGGAAAGATTGTCATACCAACTTCACCCTGTTGGTTCGCAGCTTTAGGAAGGATTTGACTTCTGAAGTTTCAAAATGTGGTGACATACTATAGCATCTTGGAAATCATTTAGTAACTACAGATGTGCTCAGTGGTTCAACATGAGCAAATCCCATTTGTACTCCAGTAAAATGAAAAGGTAACGTTTTGTATTTTTCAGTGATACCCAGATAAAGTTCACAGACCGAGTGAAGACTGGTGTCACCGGGGAGCAGATCTGGTTGCAGATCAATGAGCCAACTCCACAGGACAAAGGCAAATACGTAATGGAACTCTTTGATGGCAACACAGCACACAAAAAGACAATAGATCTTTCTGGACAAGGTAGGCCATTCCCTCTGCTGACATCATCTGTGTGTGGGCACTACGCTGTGCTAGGGTAGGAGCATCTACAGCAGGATGTTGCTACAGACCTGTCACCCTTTGGGGTCTGTGCCTGCCACTGTTTGTAGGAGCAGCGCCATTTGTTCTCCCTGACCGTGCTCTCGGGTCATAAATTACAAATGGCTTTTTCCTATTCCAAATACTGGCTTACAGTTTGCCTACTGAGACATCAGTCCAGTGTCAAAGCTACCTTACAAAACCCCTTGTGTTGCTGGCATTACTTGGCAGCTTTAAAAATGAGCTGTAGCACTGAATGCCTACTGTATCTCTCCCTTCCAAGTAATATTTTGAGGAGGAAGTGAGGGACAATTTTCTTCTGTTACTTTTCTACTGTATTTCTTTGATGGATAAAATAGAGCTATTCTTCAGAGATGCCAAGACCTTTCATCAGCGTGATGACAATCGTTAGGGGAACAGCTAAAATTATTTGGATTAATTGTTGGAAGATTTTACTCTGAGAGACCTCTCAGATTTTAGGGAAAAGATTAACTCCTTCCAAACTTCTGAGTTGCCATTTCCAGCTGTTTCCATCCCTAAAGTTTCACTTTTAATCTGCAAGATCTGTGTAAGGGCAATAACCTTAATCATGTCCGTGCTGCTCCTTCTGTAGTCTATCTCCACTTTCTGAGAAAAGACATTTCTTCTTCCCTTTCAAAGCAGAAGCGGTTGACCTCCCACATGATGGCACCTTAGCCTGAATTTACAAAGGAGGCAACAATGTGCTGTTTGGTTTGCTCACAGCCATCAGTGTAGTGCTTCAGAGCAGATGTGAAAAGCACTTCAAAAAAACATCTCTCTTGTATTCCATAGACCAGTGGTCATCTCATATGTGCAAGATGACCCAGTGCACACCACTGGGGTATGGGAAGAAAATACAAGAACTTCACTACATAATCTGTAAACCTCTACATAATCTATAAATAAATATACATATATTTGGAGTGCATGCTCAAAAAAAGTTTAGATAGGGGTGCATAATTAAAACATTTGGGAGGTCACTGCCATAATCTATCATTTAGGTGTTGTGCATTTCTTCCTCTATTTTGTGAAATTATTTCAGCCTACTATTTTCCTGCTGTTTCTTTGTCTTAAAGCTTTTCTTCTGGAAAAAAAAAAGGCATTCATATATATATATGATATCTGCCATGTGCCAGATAGCCTTTATTAGTTGAACCATTCAGCATCTTAGGATTTGTACAATATACATGCATGCATCCATTAATATTTCTTTAACAATGTCTATATTTTAAATTTATTTCTACATTTTAAATTTAAACCTGTGACAATTTATCTCTAAACCTAGTTTTTTTCTCTTTACAAAGCATTTGATGAAGCCTTTGCTGAGTTCCAGAGATTAAAGTAAGTGTTATGCCATCTAAGTACAGTAATGGCAACCAAAAAATAATAACAGTATTTGTTTGTTTTGTGTTAAAATCTAACTATGTCTTATGAAACAAATCCTAGTCCTACAGAAGCCTGTAGGAGTTTTGCATGTGACTTGTTTGGTGCAACTCTTATGTAACAGTTAGGTAACAAAGAAAAAGCAGTATTGCCAAATGATGAGAGAGATTTTCCTTCATGGATTAAAGGCAGTTAAAAAGATAATCTACTTTTCAGTCACTCTAAGTAAACCTTAACTGAAATCGGACTTTCTCTTTGTTTCTTTCAACTCTAGGCAAGCTGCGATTGCAGAGAAAAGTAAGTTGGCCTTCTTCGACAACGGTTGTAAAAAACTGTTTGTGAAGGTTTTCTCCCTTTCCAGGAAGGTTGTGTGTTGGAAAAGTGAGGGCATGTATACACGCATATGTGTGTTTGCTTATCCTAAAAGGAATTTGTCCTTACACCAAGGAGAAGTAAGTGACCTTTTAGTGATTTACCATTGGTGCACATTGCAGGTAATCACAATAGTTATGGGTTATATTGATTTTTCCCATCTAAGCTCCTGCTCTCCTTACCAGTTATCCTTCTATAAAAATTAACTTGATTGCTGAGATCTCTCATGCACGTTCTCTGCACAAAAGTCACTTTGTTTTCAAAGATGGAGGAAATAATTTGGCCAGTTTTGAATGCTCTAAAATGTCAGAGGATCTGCATTACTTAGAGAAATGGATAAGAAAGCTTTCATAAGAAAGCTTTTGTGTTGCTTAGAATCTCCTCATACTTTTGCCTCTGTGTCAGTTCCAACCTAGCAACTAAAACAAAAGTATGTATTAACTACTTAAGGAGTAAGTCATTGGACTTCAACTTGAATTATTAAACTCATTCTTCCTGTTTACAGAAAAATGCAAGGAAAAAGAAATTGTCCCACTGCAGATGACTTTCAGACCTGTATAAAAATGAGGGCAGAATTGGCATTCAAAAAGTTATTGAGAAAAATGTGTAGAGAGATCTAAGCTAACTCCTCCTGGACGTATACTCCAAATAGAGCAGGGCTTGATCATGTGAACCCTACATGTCCCAGCTGAGACAGCGCAGAGGGATCAGTAATAGATCTGACCTGGGCATATTATTTCTAACCCTGAACCATCCATTAGGGTTTGGCATGTTAATTGACATAACACAGTTCCTTTCCTGGTCTCATAAGGTTGTTATCTCTGTGCTCCAGAGCACATCTTTGATAGAACACATTGGAGGGGAACATTCTGTACAGTCATTTCCTTCCTCTACCAGGCTCCACTCAGATATGTAACGAACAAAATCCGTTTTCCAGGATAAGTGCACCATACCCTGCATGTGATTGGCTTACTCATATTTGTGCAAGATTTCCACAGGACTCTGAACTTAAAACTAGATCAGTCATGTATCGATCTCATTTACACATAGGTACATACAAAGTGGTGGAACATCACTGTTGACACTGAGACTTAAGTCTATCCTTGTATTTAGATTAAAACCTGATCTCCAGCACTTCGTTAGGTGTCATTCATTTCCCTTTGGAAACCCAACGTCTTTACTTCACTAAAAATTTAGAACAGCAGATCTCAAAAATTTTAATATTTTTTGTGCACTCAGAAGTAACAGTGAATTGATGTAAAATTCTGCAGGACACAGCATATGTACTTTAATTCCCCTCTGTAAGTGATTGACACCAGTTATTAACACATCTTTTGCGGGGAATTCAACATTTTTTAAAGTCCAAATGGTGTGCTAAAAATGCTGAATAGTTCTCTGATAGAGCAGATATCAGAGACAAGTTGTACATAAATAGAACAAAAGGAAAGAACTGGAAAAGAAATGGAATCAGGCACACAGAATCTGGCACACAGTTGATTTTGAGACACTAAAGAAAATTATCCTTCTTTATTTTCAGATCGTGCCCGGGTACTTGGAGGTTTGCCCGATGTTGTCACCATCCAGGAGGGCAAGGTACAGTAAATTAACTGAAGCTCTACACAACATCCCAACAGCTTGAATGCTTTTCTGTGATGCAAAAACATTCAACTTTTTTTTTTTCTTAGAGATGCCATCTTTAAAATCTGCTACATTATTTATTTGTCTCCTGCCTTCTGTACCTAATTCAATGGTCTGTCACAGATGGTTTTATGTATTCAGGGCAGTGTCTTTTCTTAAGAATTAGATAAAAGAGAGATGACAATGTGAGTTGGGACTAAAACTCCTTATATAACCAGCTGTTTAAAAATTCATGCAGAGGTTTCACTGTTAATTTTTTTCTTTTTTTAACAGGGCATCAAGTTAGTTTAATTCCTATTTTACATGGTAGCTAGTCATTCTATGTCGTCTTCAGTTAACTTCCTTGCAATGTGGCAAGGAAGCCACATAGTCACGCCTGTCAAAGCTGGCTTTTAAATGGTGTAAAAGTAGTAAACCACAATACCTCTATTCTCATGCAGACGAAAGGAGAAAATTTTCTCTATGCCATCAGGGTAAAGCAGAGAGAAGTCAAAATAAGTCGCTGGTGTTACACTGGATTATATTAAGATAGTTCAGCTGAAAGATTATTGTAAGGCACTCTCAGAGGAGCATCAATGCTTGAGCATAGAACAGGTGACCCAGAAAGTCAGTTCTCAATCTCACAACCTTTTCCCGGCACACGTCTTCTGCAAGTTCCTGCTTAATATTACTGAGACCAAGAATTGTCTGCTCTTCACTTCCTGCTGCTCTGCCAAAAGGCAGTTTCTCTTCACCGTGTGTGCTAACACGGAAATATGGCACGTGAATGTCAGTAAAAACCTGTAATGTCACAACTACAGAAAGGCAGCTTTCTGATATTTTTGGCTTTATCTGGCAGAAGGTCAGCTTTGTTAAAAGTATTTGATTAGAGGTTCAGCAGAAATGTAAAGAATCTAAAATCTTGTTCTGAATCACTTAACAGTGCGAGATACAGCATAGCCAACAGATAATAGACTGCAGCAGTTCTGGGTAAATTAAGTATGCTTGCATTACAAAATGAAATTATGTTTGATTAAACCTTTCTTTAAAGAATTTAGCAGTTTGGGAAATTCTACAGAAGTAAGAAGCACTTGTATGAGCATTGTAACTGTAGGTAGAAGACACAGAAGGGAACAGAACCAATTAGCAGATTCTCAGCTAATCAGTGCTTGTGCTTGGAGATGTGATTCCCTAATGCTTTGGTAGGGGGTAAATTTGGGTGCTTATTACCACTTTTAAGCATTCACCTAAAAGAGAGTTGATACGAACTTGAGTAAGTGTTCACTGAAGCATAATGTGTAGTTTTAAAAAGAGTTTGTAAAAAATTAGTTGCAAAATCTTACCCAGACACACATTGTCCTTGAGAGCAAGGACATTTGTAATGTTTGAATAAATGACTGAAATACTCCCAGAACTCGAGACAAATATCCTTGACCTTATGTTTCTTGATTCAGTAGATGATCATTTTGAGTAGGACAGAGAGTGATCAGGGAAAACAGAGCTTGTTTGGGTGTTGTTGGCTCATCTGTCTCTTGTTTGCTTATACACTGGAGAGAGGGGAATGAAGTTCTCCATTGTGTAATTCATGCAAATTGCACAATCATCAAGGATTTTGAAAAACAGCAAATCAGGTAGCAGAGGTCAGGCAATTGCAAGCTTTGATTGCAAATACTTGTGCAGCCATAACCACAGGCTGTATGAACAGATTGGTATCCCTAGACTGAACTTCCAAGCATATGTATATCTCAAATTTAAACTTAACATTGTGACTGTGATGCTATTTATTAGCTTTTTACATGTAAACTGAAGGATATGGATAAGAACGAATGTTTACCCAGTGTTTACCCAGTGTTAATCAAATAGCATTCCAGATGGCCTAAGAGGCTTCCACTGATAGACATAAATGCTCTTCATCAGTGTGGTATAATTGGAAAAGGCTAAGTGTCAGTTCACATTAGGGAGGAATTTGACCTGACAGAGAGTACTAGCGTAAGTTTTGTGTCCAGCCGGCCAAATTAACCTAAGTGGCTGTCTTAATGAAGGTCTGTAAGTGAGTAAGTTGGCTTTATTTTTAAAAGGAGAGGCTTAAGATTTTGACGGGAACTTTCAGACAAAGAAGCAACATGTAACATCCTTCTGCAAGAGGTAGGTGTCCTCACAGATAGGCTGGAAGAAAGGAAAAGGTTCCCCTGATTGAGCTGCTTCAATTCTCTCACCAAACCATCCCTGAATGTGAGAGTGTGTTACTATGCAAGAGTAATGGGCAATACCTAAAATACAGTGACACATTTCCCTCTGCCACTTGGATTACATTCAATACAATCTGCAGTCAAAGGCAGAAAAGATAATGAGGGGCACAAAGGGTCTGGACTTGCAGCTGCTCGTTGCTCCAAGTGCACATGCCTCAATGCCCCAGATCCAGGAGTACAGGACACACTTTTTTTACCATGATAAGGAGTTTACACTGAACACAGTTTTATAATCAGGAGGTTCAGTGAGTAATGAAGATATACATGTTCAAAGACAATCTTTTGCCCAAAGAACAGAAAATCTGGAACAGACAGGTGTAGTCACAGTGAACGATTACTTCTCCTTGGCTATGGAATTACATTCCAGGAAATTGAAGATCTCACTATCTACATAGTGAATTATAAGATACCCCTCTGCACATTAGTAACTGAAAAATAAATAGAGTTGGGAACATCAAGAGGAGCACAGATGTCAAACATGAGCTAGTGATGCAAGGTTAAGGAAAATGTAGCTATTTTAGGCACTGATTTAGAAGAAGAAAAGAGTCATCACTGCTGCTTGAATCTCTTTGAATTAAGGAGTACTGACAGCATTTCAAACACCTCAGGTTTGAATGATGCCACTAATAGAGCTGTCTGGACATGGACATCAGCTCATTAGCATTGTGGTGGAGTGGCAGCTGGGGCCACTCAGTGCAATCTCTTGCTTGCTAGAGAATCATGAGACAACTAAGAAATACCGAGCACCTGAAGGTGCCCATTTGCAATGCCTGGCTAAGGCTAAGGACATGTCTGTATCGAGACTGATAAGGAAGAGGGAAAAATGTAAAACCTCATATTTTCCCCTTGTTTTTCAAAAAGAGGGACTGATATGGCAATCAAAACCACATTTACACCAGTGGGCTACAAGAGAAGGTAGTCAACAGCCCCATGTGGTCACCAGCTGCAGGTTCTGCAGGAAATCAGATAGAGACCATTTGCACCATGCTGTAACCACCTCTCACTTGGAATCTGTCCTTCCCTCAGTACCAAGAATTATGTGTTTTTGATGGAGGAAAGACTTCTCCTTCCCTTTTGTTCTCATTTTAGTTCTTAGGGCAGACATACGAGATTTGATTTTTATTTTGTTCTCAGAGATATCAAAACATTTTATTTTTATAAAGGTATCAATTTTTCTATCTGCTCATTTCAACAGCCTTCTGGGCATCTCTCTTCTTTCCTATCTCCCACCATCACACTACCAGATAATAAGCAGAGAGTTGAAGGGAAAGTAGCCAGGTAAATATATTTCTCACCGTGGAATTTTATCTTGAGAGACTACAGGGAGAACAGTGGGAGTGCTCTTCAGTTGTCTCTATTTTGAGACATTTTTATAAAAAGCCTTTAAATAAAATGGAAAAAACCTTAATTCCAGTCAAGTGGAAGCTTGTCTATGCCTTATGTATCACTTAGTCCATTCTTAATGAACCACTAAAGACCATTTTCTCTGCACTAGAAGTTCTTCAATTTCCAATTGAGAAAAAGTGAGATTCCCCTTTGAATAGCATTTTAAATCTTTTAAAAAGACCAATGTGCTATTCAATACTCACATATAAATAAATTCCTTCCTGAATAAAGCTCCAGAGAAAGGCTTATGTACCACTGCAGCGTGATGTGAACTTCTTTCACATTTGACTCTCTACGTGATATTCACTTTTGCAAACGCTTTCGAGAGTATTCCCATGACGCTGTGACCAGAGGCCGGGATCATTTATATGTAACAATATCTCCCAAACATGAATTTCTTAGTTGGCAAGAAAAAAAAGGAGTCCTGAACATTGTGTGCCCAAGATATTTGCCAATCTCCTGAAGGTAAAAGAATCGGCCAGTGATCTCTCCAACAACGTGATTTTCTGACAGTGAAGATACTTCCTTAAGTTTGATGGGACTGAATTCAGCTCTTAGAACATTACTAACATCAAAGGGAAATACCAAAGAATGAGTAAAGCCTGTACTGATTTCAGTTAAAAATAGTTTTACAGGAGTACATAAAACAATTCAAGTTTGTTCGAAGAGCTGTCATGGCATGATTTAAAAGGATCCCAAATTAAACAAAATATTCCAGGGACACTTTGCCTTTAGTTATTCAAAAAAGCAGGCACACTTTCTTTACTTACGGAATAAAGATATCGGGAGCTTAATATGAAAAAAATCTGACCAAAATCATCTGACAGTTCATCAAAATCTCATTTCAGATCTAACACACAAATGCAGACAATATCTAATTTTATATTAAACAATATGCATAGAGAAAGCTCTGCTAATGATTATGAGAGTACAGAAGAAGGTCCATAAAATATTGAAAGCTTTTAATGGCATTTTTGAATTGAGTTCCTTCTTTTCCTTCATGGTACAGAAGACTGACATAAATTATGGATTACTGATGATGGTATGCTTCCATTTACTAAAAGCAGGAAGCTAAATGGGGAGTTGGAATATTCAGAGTCAGGCATCAAAAAACACAGCAAGTATTCACTGACTCATAATTCCTTTGTACTTTCTCTACAGGCACTTAATCTCTCTTGCACTGTCTGGGGAGATCCCACCCCAGAGGTCTCATGGCTGAAGAATGAAAAATCATTTGTATCAGATGCTAATTGCATCCTGAGGTTTGAATCTGGAAAAAATGTCAGCTTTTCCATTTCTACTGTGTCCACACAAGACTCTGGGAAATACAGCATTGTGGTGAAGAACAAGTATGGTACAGAGACCAGTGATGTCACCGTAAGTGTGTACATACCCGAGGAAGAGAGAGAGTCTGAGCAAGAAAAGCAGAAATGAAAGCATGAATTTAAGACTAGAAGACAGAAGTATGGGGGAGATTTTGGATGATAGGCTGACATAAACAGTGTGTGTAAACGGCTTTCTGCTTTAGCAGGCAGCCTTGGATTTTTCCATTCACTTCACTTTTGCTTCTAGTACATCTATTTGTGCCAGGGAGAACAGGGCCAGTTGTGTTCTAACACAGGTCCAGCATTTGACCCTCTCCCTGGAGCATCTGGAAGGAAAGGGTCAAGAATTGTTTCAGTGGAAGCAACTGATGAGGTAGATGGAAAGATCAAAAATGATAGAGGCATTTTTGAGCAGCAGTTAGGATTTATTCCAGCCTTGGAAAAGTAGCATAGATGGAATGTGTTAGATCATAGAGAAATTAGTGCTGGTTTTTGTCTATGTTAAGGCCCTTTTGTATTGCTGTGTTAATTTAGAGAGGCCTTAAAATGGGTGTAATTTACATCCTGAAATATTGTTTAGTCTGCCCAAATGGGGTAAAAGTACTGTAACATAAATGAAAATAAGGCTTAGGAGGCCAGGATACTAATACGTGTGTGTGTGTGCGCGTCTGTAAAAATGTATGAACTCTCCTCTATGTTCACAAATAAACTGAATTCACTTCTTTCCTTCTATCACAAGCTTGTTTCACTGTCTTGTTTTACTAGTCACAGCTCCAGTAGTTGTACACATTATCTTAGTGTCTTAATGCTTTCACCACTCTAATTACCTTTAGCTTCCCTTTAGATCCCTGTTAATCTTCACTTTGCTGTTTATGACAAAACCCACAATGGCATCTCTTCACACCTTTCTGCCCAGACCTTCACTACTTCCCATCTCACCTCAACAAGGTATTTTTGCAAATTCTGGCACAGAAGTAGTCTCATGCTTTTTCAATGGACCTGCTCATGAATTGTGATTTAAGGGTGTCAGGTAAGTATTTTGTTAGATCGAGATGTCAGTTAATTTCATCCAAACTTAACACTGGAGATCCAGAAATAACATATTTTATCAAGATCTTTTAAAGCTACAAAAAGAATCTTCACTGGAACATAGGGGAAAAAAAAATGTAGTTGGGGTTTCTTTTGGGTTTTTTTTGGATAAAAATGTTTCAGAGAAAAACATTTGTCCAGCTCTTTGAACACACTTACATAGATTAAAAACTCCATGTCAGCTATTTTACAGTGCCACTAATTATTATTCACTGAGGAAAAGCAACAGATCTTGCTGGACATATATATGATATATATATGTGATACTAGATATATATATAGGATAGGATCAGAAGCAGCTATCAGCCCAGTTGCCAATTAGGAGAGCAATGTCCCATGTCTATAAATCTCTTCATTGCTAGTTTCACAACAGCACAATTTTTCACATCAAACTCTAAAGAACTAACACATATATTTTCACTATAAGCATGATCTGTGCGCACATTTCATGTTATCTCCTAAAATGGTTAAAACTCAACTATCAAACTTGATGACATTATTGCAATTTTAAGGTTTACTTATGTAATTATGTTCATTAATAATCTGTTATAAAAAAAAGTTCAGATTATTTAGTCCCAGCAGCTGAATATCAGACATAGTAACACAGTGTAATTTTTAAATTTCAAAATACAATAATGAGAAGATCTGTAATTTGATATGCAGCAGACTTTCTGAGTTTAAAGAACTAAGAAAATTTTAAATTAAAAAATTTTAAATTATTTTATAATTTTGCTTACTATGACATGAAGCCAGTTCAAGGATGATATGCAGGTCACTCCATCTATGTCCAGGGGCATGTATCTTAGAAACAAGTGTCACAGCTCTTCCATCCACCAGAGTGCAAACAAGAATATGGCGTGCTCTTTGCAACCACTGATAACTGATGTTTATTACTTAGTATTAGCATATTTTTAATAATTATTGCATTTTGGCAGCAGCTTATTTCTACTACTGTATTTTCAAAAATCTGTCCTCTTGCCTCCCTCCTTTTGGCAGAACTGCTGGGGAACATAAGTGGGTCACCCTCCCAGGTAACAGGCTGGATTTTGCTTTGCTTTGCTTTGTCAGATGTGTCCCTGAAAGTTAGAGTAATAACTGCCTCGAAACGTGCTGCTGCCAGGGATTCAGTTATGGTGGTTTCAGACTGAATTTGTGATGTATCCACATTTCTCGCTTGTGCACTTTTTGCTCTTGCTTTGCTTCAGGTGATTGTGATGCCTGTGTCAGGGCAGACTGACACAGTCCAAGGACACAATCAAAATAATAAAACCGTATCTAAAAAGAAAAAAACAACAACAAGCAAACGGAAGGAAGGAGAAAAGAAAGGTGAGAGTGCTTTCATGTTTCTATTCCAATGAAAAAATTGGTAAACATTATGGAGTTACTAGTCTGTGCCAATCAATATTTCATATGTCCCAATCACTCAAGTTTACAGTACACACGCTCTTAATCAACAATAGATGCAAAGTATGAATTGCCAGGTCAAACCTCAGTGAAAGAGATTTAAATCAACATTTTTAAATCTACTCCCACTGTGGATTCTTACCTTGATTCACCTGTATGATTAAAGTTTTAGTCATAATAAATACTTCTAAATTTCTGAATGCAGAGGAAAGACTTTGCAATCATGTATGCATACACAGTGTTATTTTCCACAGTGAGACTCATTTCAGCAGCTGGACCTTTGACACTTCACCCCAAAAAAAAAAAGGTCTTGCAGATTAAGGGGTCCTAAATGCCTAAGTGTTTTAGAAACTCCTGGTTGTCTAGCCACTATTTGAGATTAATCAATTATTCCCTTTTAGCTTTATGTCCATATTGAATGGTAAAATTGGAATTATAAGCAACCATTTTTTCTCCAATTTAGAAAAAAGGTGGAAAATTTAAAGTTCTCTGGTGATTCAGCATTCTTGTATATTACAGATTTTTACTGTTCTTTTAGACTGTTGCTATATAATTGCTATTTGGACATTGATTTATTCTTCACAATTACAACTCCCTCATGTAGAACATTTTAGCTCCAAATAAGTTTTAAATTCCAAGATTATCAGAACATATTTTATGTATTTTTGCATGAGTATTTTCTCTTTGTATACAGGATGTATACATGACATATCATTGCTGACAGAACAATTAATACTCTCATGCACTCCCCTTTCTGCTCCTAAGGCAAGAACAAGTATTTTACTGCATTTCTCTCCTCTCTTGCCTCATGGGTATGGGTAGACATTTCTGAGCAATCTTGTAAGTGACCTGTAAGTTAGGTCACTTAAGTGGGAAACAATTATTTACATCTGTAAATGTTTTACAGGATTTTTCTCATAAAGAATTCAATTAGAGACCATAAAGACTTGAGCTTGGTTTTGGTGCCATAAAAGGTAGTAATGCTATTTGTGATACTGAATCTCTTTATATGGGTATGGGAAGAGGAAAGAACATGATAAGGCCATAACCAATGTGAAAGAAATGTTGCTGAGCACGGTAAATACAAGGAAAATTTCATTACTTCTTCTAAATCAGATTGTATTAAGCCTCATGTAGAAGAAATTATTGCTACAGAAGAGATACCTGATCCAAATGAAATCCCTCCCGTGGAAACAGAAAAGGATACCAAAAGCAACGAGGGAGCACCAAAGAAGACTGATGGAAAAGCAGGAGTAGCACCTAAGAAGACTGATGGAAAAGCACGAGTAGCAGAAACGGTTACTCAGCCCACAGAAAGCTTGGATAAGCAGGGAAAGAAACCAGTGGGAAAAGCAGCCTTGGGTAAACCCCACTGAACTTGAATGAAGAACATGATCTTGTCATGAACTGGATATTAAATTCATGCTGAGATTTCGAGTGGTATACTAGCCATAATACTTTAACACAAAAGTTTATTAGTGGGCTTTTTTATAACATTTGTAATACTTTCTAACTCTAAATGCGCGGTAGATGGGCACTTACGTCTCAATACCAGATAATTGCACTGCAGGAATTTCTAAGTATCTGAATAATGATTTATGTACTGACAGTGTGAATTTAATTACTAAAAATGTCCATGACCAGCAAAGTTCCTTAGAGCAAATCCTGTCCAGAATTGACATACTTAGTACTCTGTGAAAGAATGTTGGTATCAGTTATGTGGATGTGTTAATCGACATTTCTAGGCCATCACAGCTTGAGGCAGACACCACTTACTTTTTCAAGGAAATGATACATGCAGTCCTCATAATGCCATGTGGGCTCTATTTTTCACCATGACCAGTTTGGCCACGATGGAAGATCCCCAGAAACAGAACCATCTCCTACGGATGCAGGGGGGCCAAGAGTAGGTTTTCTTTTCATGCAAGTTTCTTTCATGCAAACCTCTTTCAGCAGGTGGATCAGGATGACATCTGGCCATTTCTTATCTCCAAGACTCGCATGACTGCTTTTCAGTCCACTCCACTTCATTAATTCCCTCATGGCCTTGCTGAGTTACTGTGGATATGGCATTCACCCATAAAGTATGAGCTGCCCCACACATTCATTTCCCTCCACACTTTTTGCTACAGCCCTCACATTTCTTCTAAACCCACTGTCCTTCTTCCCCTCAGTAACTCAGCCCAACGGTACCTCTTCTTCCACTCACTAGCATCAGAACCACTGCTTTCTTATAAGAGAGTGTAGCTTCATGGTCCATGTAAGGACCATGTAAGGAATAAATACAAGCCAAGAATCTCTGCTGTGCTCATTCACATTCATTACTGCATTCATTCATATGTTTATGTACTGAGGATATAGGAAAATATGACTCATTTGGAGATGCTTAGATACCATGGAAAAAGCAGAGTTCAAGCTGAATAACAAACCAATAAAAATAAAGGTCAGAATTTATTTTGTTACTATGCAAGCCGAGTTCAACTTTAAAGTGACCATAAATTATTAAACATAAGAGATGAAAATAAGATATTTTAATTACTAGGAAAATATTCTTACTGATTTCAACTCTTAGGAGGCTCAATCATATTGTATTGTCTTTTCCCAGGTGGATTATTGATGAAAGATTACTGAATTCCACTGGTATTTTTAGGTGTTGGATCTATCACAAATGTGGAAATACTGAAAACATGAGAAATACCAGTTTCTAATCCAACCTAATCCAACTGTGAGCATAAGAAAGCAAAGAATCTGAATAGCATGTAAATGCATAAAAGTTGAAACACTGATATCTCTGATGGAAAGAAATCCATTTCCTTCCAGTAGAATTCCAATAGAATTCTATTCAACTCTTTTTAAAACCAACAGAAATATTCATGCTGGATGAAACGCCAGATAGAACATTTACTTATATGTAGGCAATTAGAGTAATAACATCTCTGTAAACAATGTAAAGGATTTAAATAACTTGGATGGTCCACAGTGAGTGACAGAAGGATGTAAAATGCAACAGAATAAAAATCAAAATACTGACTGCTAAAATCAAAATACTGACACAAAATGGGGGTGGGAGAAACTTAAATACAGACTGAACTACAACTAAAATCCTCCTATTAAATTTAGGTACTGTTTGACACACAGAGTTTGATTCAGTTCAACATCCCACCTTATTCTACATATCTATATATTATAGCACAGCAGTGAATGACATAAGTGTAGGTCCCACAGAGAAATGCAGTAAGGACCATTTCCATGGTAGAAGACTTTCAAAATGGGAACCCAAATACATGCCACTGTTACAGCAAATAATAGATATCCACAGATGCGCAATTCCATCACCCTGCCAGAGTCTGGCCTTTCAAAAGCAGTACAAAACTGCAGGTTGTATCACACAACTCTCCTTTGCCATGGCAATTATTTCAACCTGTCTTAATCTCTAAAAATCCATCACCTCTTACAGCTCCTTCGGGTTGGGAGCCTGTCTCCCATAAACACCTACGGCAGTGTCTAAGTTATATATAGAATAGACAGTACCACTGAGAGCCTGATCCAATTCCTGCAAAATGCCACAGGGGTCTTTTCATTAGTTTTAATAGAAATCAAGCTAGATCTCAGAAGAATGTTCTAAAAATATCCCAAATCTCAGATTACAAAGCCCATTTTGCTCACCGCGAAGCCAATGGCAGATGGCTGTTTTGTGTCAGTGTAGCAGAATCAGGTCTTAGCTTTTTGCTGAAAAAAAAAATCGCTATTTTCCTGATATTTCAATTAAAACTTCTGGAAATAATACCTTTAAAAATCTAAAATAAAATGCATTAGAGTTTGGGGTTTTTTTTGTTAAATTTGGATGGTTCCTCAGAAAGCTGGAAAGGGAGTCACATCGGTATTGTTCTACAGGAATCTATTTGCTATCCAGAAGCATAGTGTTGTTATGCATAGTAATAAGATAAACATCAAAGATTAACCCTCACCCCTTAACCCATCCCCCCTTTTTTCATTTTGGTTACTTAAGCTGTAGTTGTTCACAAATGTATAACAAAATGTTCAAAATTAATGTTAATAGAATTGTTGAATATACTAAAGCTTACTGTGTTACCATCGTTGAATAATGTCTTTCTTGTGTTTTAAATGTATGACTTATACTTCATTTGCCATTATAAGTATGAAAAAATTGTTTCAGTTTCAGTACATTACATAATGATAGAATGCAAATTATTTCTGTAGCAACAGAATGTCCTATCAAACACACAGAACCATTTGACTACATTTAAACTCAGGCACTGGTTGCAATGTTTAACTGAAGTGCCTGTTCTGGTTATTATCTTATTTCTCACCTAAATGTTCCATTTCAGCCACATTACTCTTTACATTCAAATTTAGAACTGTTTTAGAAATTTTTGTTCTTGTGTTATAACAACTGTATTTAACAGTAAGGGAAAGTGTTGCAATAAGCTGTGTTATCTAATCACCTTCCAAAAGCAAAAAGGGTGATTTTTGAAGATGAAAGAAGATGAAAAAATAGGCTTTGCCTTCCGCTGTAGTAAAGACATTGTGAGTTCAGCTGTCTTTGAGTTCTTCTGAGAATTAGTTCTGGATTTGTTAGCCAATTATTGAGGCAGACCTGTCTGTGGTCCGAGACCGACAACCACGGTTTGGTAATACATTAAGCCATAATCTTTGAAGCAGCTAGTTGCAAAATGAGATTATCCTTAAACAAGCGTAGGGTGGAGTTCTGCTCTGTATCCTTGAACAACAGCTGTAAGGTCCATGCATGAACAATATTCCATTTAATCTGCACTTACACTGACCAGACAGACACCTGCAACAAATCTTTCCACACAGGTTTGGGGTTTTTTGGTCTTGCTAAAAGGACATTAGGTTTTAATAATTGAAGCAAAGTGTTGGTCAGGGAAAAGAGCAACAAAATCTGTAAAGAGAAAAATGTTAGAGAAAACGGCTCTGTTCCACAAGGGCTTGTAAAGATGAAGGTACTGTGAGAGAGACGGTGAGGGGCTGACACTGATGGAGAGGAAGGAAGGCACCAGATCTGGTTGCAACCCTCTGCTGACTTCTGCCCTTGTTCCATCTCCCATTTCGTTATGTGAGAGGTTTTTCCTGTAATCTCCTGCAAATTTTCAAGTGAAACACCTTTCCTTCCCTCTTTCCCTATCTTGCATCTTCTACCATTCATCGAATTTGATACAATCATTTCCATTTACCATTTCATCACACATACCAACAGGAGCAGAATAAAAACTCCTACTTAATTAGGCTGTGATTATGGCAAGGATAAGGAACTTCTTGACCTCCTTTCAGGAGGCCTGAAATCCTATCATATCTATTATCAGAAAATGATCTGTGAAACACCTGTTAATGATTGACAAAGAACCGAGAAATACCGCTCACATGAGACTTGATCTGAGTGTGCTGGCTTAACCAAATACATTAGATCTACACATAAGTGCATCAACTTGTGGGACTATTGGTGTGCTTAAATATTTTGGTGGGTCAGGGTACAGTTGCTTACAGCCCTGAATCCTTGTTATTAACTTCCCTAATTTGTTTTGGGCTGTTAAATGGAATTAAAAGATAAACTAAACTAAATTGTAACATCCTGTCATAATGTCTTTCTGATCTCAGAGAAGTTACTGAAAACACTCCAGAGGGATATGTGTTAGTCATGACTAAGATGCAGAGATAAGGAGTCTCACAGGTTTACAGAAGAAGATATGAGTCTAAAGCACATTAAAGAAAAAAAAAAAGGACATCCTGTCTGGTGGGTATGGAATAAATGACTGCTCGTGACAGCATTTCTGGGTGTTGTACAACCATGCAAAATGACATAACAATAGCTCACCACTAATGTCTCGCTTTTTTTGCCTTATGTGGTCAAAGACTTTTTTTGTTTTTAAATTGCGGTAACGACTAAGCAAAAGGCCATCTTTTCTTTCATCTACAAACATTGGCAACAGGTTGAGCACACCAATGCAAGCTAGGGACTGGTGCTACATCTCTATATCTGCAGCTCTTTACTATCTGCAGAACCACGAATTTTCTGAGACTTAACCAAAGCCATGCCTAGCACCCTGTATCCTCCCAGACCTGTGATTTCCCTCTGGCACTGTGCTGGAGACCTTTCATCATTTCTTGCCTAAGCAGCCTATCTCTTTCACACACTACTGCTGCCGGACATGATCTGGCAGTTGGTGAGCCAGAGACCCACTGATTTATGCAGCACACTTTCAAATTGCTTCCTCTCCATCAAAAAAGCCGAACTGGTAAGCAGTTGCTCTCATCACACCGTTCCCTTTCCCGGATGGGGGAAAAAATAGTGATATTTGTGGCGAAAAGACAAAATGAATGTAAATGAGGTGGCAGGGTACCTGTGGCCTGGAGGCCCTGGTTTAACCAGTGAGTTATGGTTCAACAAGGACCACGAATCAT
This sequence comes from Cephalopterus ornatus, assembly GCA_013396775.1. Classification (NCBI taxonomy): domain Eukaryota; kingdom Metazoa; phylum Chordata; class Aves; order Passeriformes; family Cotingidae; genus Cephalopterus; species Cephalopterus ornatus. Next base: position 194,656 of record VZRE01012317.1, on the reverse strand, counting down.
GCATAGAGAGATCGTATCTACCCCACCACGGTGCACAACTCCACACAATCAGAAGCAAAACAAACCTCATTTGAGAGATATAGCTGCGGAAAATGCAGGTCATTTTACAGCTTTATTGTAATCTATGTGTAAGTCTAAAAGAGTACAGAATACAAAAGGAGAATACTGAGGGACGTCTGCTTCTGTAGTCTTGTTCATCCAGAGATGACAATTTTGGAATGGTAAGTATTATCTAGAAAGAAACCATTGTGTCTTCAAACAACTGCTCTTTTATTGGAAGCACCTATTCCAGGTTTTAAACAGAAAAGGATGGCTTACCCCTTTGTTACCCCTTTTCAAATACAGATTTTTCTGGCTTATTGTTATAGTAGGATCTAGTTCAATGTTTATATTTGAGGATATATGATAGATTTAGCCTCTATCTCTTATCTCTCTGTGAATAGGGCTGTCAGGTGTTGAAAAGGAGAATCCTCTCAGCCAAAAAAATCTCTTGCTACTATGACCAGCAAAGATAAGATCATGGAAACACAAATGAAAATATTCTGTTTGAGCAATTGCTGATGTGGTTACCCTCACAAACTAAGCAACTAAGGTGCCAAATAAGGAACTCTGCAAAGCAGGGAAATGATCTGTAGTGCAGACTGTGTGTTTGCGACAGATGTTATGCAAATGTGACTAGGTAATTATTATTGCAATGTTATATTCAAACAGGAGGCCTCTTCAGAAAACTGCTGCAGCTGAAAAATGGTTGCACTGAAGGGTGGAAAATTGCTCCATTAGTCTTTGTTGCTTCCATGTATTCTGAGTTCTGGAAAGTGTTCCAAGAGTGACTCAGAATTTCTGACATGACAATAACATCATCAAAATGGGCAGGCATGAAATCTGACCTTCCTTTTACATATGTATAATATAGTCACCTTATCCATCTAATTCTGTGTTTGTGTTTCTTCCATGAACCGCTTTCTTCAAAAATCCAGCCTGCATGTTATGTAGGGCTAGATTTGTTTAGTTCCATGCTCAAAGGGATTTAAATATATTATCTGCAAATAAGCAAACTCACTGGCTATAATCTTTTAGGCAGCTTGTTGCAGGAGATACAGATGAATAAACAGATCTTATCTCTTTGTAGGACTGCTGAAAAAAGATTGCCAAGGATCTTTTAAGAGACAGGTGGACTATCACAATAAATTTTGTCTATATATGATATTACTTTGCAAGCTAGCATGTCTTTTTGTCAGTTGCATTGAATACTCTGTTGAGCAGCCTGATTTCTTAGTATGTGACAACTACATAAAATCTATGTGAGAGCCTAAAATGGCTCTAACACCAAGTGGGGCAAAGCCATCTTTCAACAAAACTCTTGTCAACAGATCGGTGGATGAAAAAGTAGTTGGTAGACGAATGAAAGTACAGCAAAATAGAGAAGTAACATGGGTAGTAATAAAACACCTAATTCTCTTTTGCGAAACCCGAACTGTATCCTCAATCATGCTATTTCTCCTCTTCCCTTTTTTACACTGCAAATTGTCTGGGGCTACAATATTATCCTCTTTTAGTACATATTATGTGTCAGTATCATCCGGGGCCTCTGGGCAACAGGGTGACTCAGGTAAATAATAACATATCACCAAGTCAGCTTCAGCGAGCAGCAGCATGAATCACAAAACCAATGGGTAAATGAAGCTGCTGACCTGAAATGCATTCATGGCCTGCTGGACATGTTCTGATTATGCAATTCTATACTTTCATTACTAAATAAATAAATACATATTACAGAATCATGGAATCAATGAGGTTGGAAAAGACCTCCAGGATCACCGAATCCAACCTATTGACCCAACACCAACTTGTCAACTAGACCACAGCACTAAAGTACCATCTCCAGTCCTTCCTCAAACACCTCCAGGAATGGTGACTCCACCACCTCCCTGGGCAGCCCATTCCAATGTTTAATCACCCTTTCTGTGAGGAAATTCCTCCTAATGTCCAACCTAAACCTCCCCCAGCCTGAAAATAAGGCACAGCTTGAAACTATGGTATATAGGTATTTTTTTAATCTCAACATACATATACGAAAAAAAATATTTTCCATCCTCCCGTGGGGTAGACCAGTAACTTTCAGGAGGCGTAAGCAGTGATCGACGCAGCAAGCGGCGAACACGGCGAGGGCTGCGTTTCTCTCCCACCCCCCTGTCACGAGGTGTTAATCCCGCGTCCCGGCTCAGACCGCGGTTTATGAACAGCTGGTCCCGAGAGGGCTCGGCCGCTCATCCCCGCGGCCCCGCGCCCGACGGGGGCAGGCGGGCGGGCCGGGCCGAGTCCCCGGCGGAGGTACCGGGACGCGACTACGTGCTCCC
>VZRE01012317.1:107773-192281 GCA_013396775.1 Cephalopterus ornatus | reverse complement strand
GTCCCCTCCCAGCCCGCGCCGATCCCAGGTCACGTGGAGCCCGGGGGCGAGGCGCGCCCCCGCAACCCGCCGCGAGCGGGAGCGCGCGCGCGCGCGCGTGCACGCGCTGCACCAACGGCCGCCGCTTGGCGCAGTTCGCACCCGGCGGAGCGCGGCGATCCCCGATCCCCGCTCCCGTCCCGCCCTCCATCCATCCTTACAGCCATCCGTGCGTCCGTCCTGCCTCGGGTGGCGCCGGCCTCGCCGGGCCTCTCTCGAGGTAAGCGGGAAAGGGCCTGAGCCGCCGGGTCGACTCGGAGCGGGCTGTCCGTGCCCGGCTGCGGGAGAGAGGCGGCAGCGCCGGGCGAGCCCGGGCGGCTGCCGGGGATACAGGGAGGGAGGGACGGACGGACGGACGGAGGGAAAACGTGGCAGGGCCTGTCCTGGCTGCCGGGCTGGGCTCCGAGCAGGGAACGACGAGAACCTCTCCGGAACTGTCGCTGGGAAGGGGGGCCGCCCGGACGGCGGTGCCTGCTCTCCCTGCCCCCGCTGCCCACGGCTCCCGCAGACCAGGCTGGCGGAGGGAAGGGAAAGCATCCCCTCCCGTGCCCTGGCTGCCCCGTGTGCCGCCGGGCAGAGCGGGAGCGGAGGTTGCTGCCCCGCTGGCCCCGCGGGTGACGCCCGGCGCTGCCGCCCCGCCGCGACACGGGGGCGGCGGCGGGACCGCTCGGGAACGCCGGTGTTCCCGGCGCTGCCTGGCGGTGCCGCTCTGGCAGACCGGGATACGCGCCTTGCCTTGCCTTGCCTTGCCGCCCCAGCGCATTCCCCTCCACGGGGGGATGCATTTCCTATGCTGGGGCCGTGAACTCGTGCTCCTGCGGGGCCCTCCGCCCCTGCCTTTCGTGTTTGGCCCCGCTGGTCTGGGGGACTCTGAGGTGGCACTACATTGCCTGTATTTTTTTTTTTTCGTGTGTGTGTGTATGTATTTGGGATTTTGCCAAGTTTACGTCTGGTTTAATTTTTGTGAACTGCGTTTTTCTTCTCCTTAAGGGGTCACCGAGTGCTTGTAGTAGGCACCAACGATTTTTAATAGAGCAAGGCAGTTTGCTGTTTAAACCTGCGCGTTTTCATCCAGCAGAATGATGTCATAAATATGCCTGTGTTGTGGCTGCACTTTGTACGTGCATGTCATCTGGTTACTTCCCCCCCCCCGCCCCAACCAAAATTCTATTGTTTGTTAGGAGAGAATTTGTTACCCAAATCTCATCATGATATATGGTATTATTCAGGGTGCTGTCAGAGAAGATGATAGACAGTCCTACAGAACTTATGCTATAAATCACAGAATATCCTGAGCTGAGGGACCCACAGGAATCATCAAAGTACAGCTCCTTGGGGGTTTTTTGTTTGTTTGTTTTTGCTCGGTTTTGTTGTTGTTGTTGTTGTTTGGGTTTTTGTTTTGTTTTCTTGGTTGGTTTTGGGATGTTTATACTTTTTAATAGTGTTTCCAGGACAATTTTGCATACTGAGTGCTTAATATTTCAAAATACAAAAGAATTATAGCGTTACATACATTTTAAGAATGTACAGTTATTCATTAGTTGTAATGAAAAGTCCTAAGTCTCAAAATGCCTTGACTTTGTATTGGGAAGGTATGGGCATCTCAATCACTCTGTAGATACCTAACCATTTTTCGTATGCATGCCAGGCCGCTAGCTGCAACCAGGGCCAACAGCTGTGCCTTCTCTCCTAGCTCCTTCTATAGTTCCCTAACATCCCAGAACATGAAGGATTGTAAACAGTTCTGCCATCTCTTATTGAAATCAAGGAAGATCTCGTTTCTTGAATGATGTAAAGGAATGATCTCCAAGGTGCTCCATAAAAGCCTATTACTGTTATATAATAGAATATTAAACTGATAGGCTAAATTTAAAAAGTTTCTGAATGAACTGAGGATGTCAGAAGCTTTGACTTATATGCTGTATTACCTGGTATTATTCTTAACTGAAGTAGGAATAACTAGATAGTGCTGAATGGCTCTCCTCATCAATTACAATATTGATTTTTAAGCTTGTAGCATAGCTTTTCAATCAGACATACCAAAATGTTTGGGTTTTTTATTGGCCTGTAAAAAAATAGAGGTGGTGTTTAAACTTTGTCTTATTCTTGGTAATTAATGTTTTGGTTTGTTGCAAAAATAACTGTAGTTTTTTGTTATTGTTTACTTGGAAGACATCCACCTAAAATGTTGCAGTTTCTCAGAACTTTTCGAGTTTTCTCACCACTTGCAGTCTTCCACTACCTTCCACTAGTGTAAAGTCTTGATCGATTATGGGGAAATCTAAACTATACTTACTGCACTTGATACCTCCTTATGTATCTTGAGGTCTTGAGCAGCCCTTTTTTGGATTACGTGGTTTATGACTTGGTCTCTGCTGCAGACAACTTGGAATCTGGAGCGGATAAAGCTGAAAGGGTTTTGTTCAAAGCCACGTGGGGAACCTCTGTCAAAGTGAGAGGTTAAATTAGTTGCATTTGTTTCTTTCTTCCTGGAAGACTCTCGCATGGTTAATACTCTAGATCACAATTTTATGTTTTCTCAGTCTTGCATCGTAAGTGCAAGATCACAGCATATAGTAAAACAGTTTCTTACAGTCTATGTGTGATTATAGAATCTCTGTACTTAAACAGTTACAATTTCTAAAAAACAAGATTTTTTTTTTTGTAAAATACTTCAGATATAAGCCAAAGATAACTTTTAATCATTGCTTATATCATGAATTGCCAATATGTTCTACGTAGCTGTCTGCAAAGGGATGAAAGGACACCTTCTGGTATGAGATTCAGTGCTGCATGTTACGGATATCCACAGTGAAAAAGCTTTCAGGCTTATACAAAACAGTGGGTAATATGTTTGTGGTCAAATTCAAGTCTAAAATGTACACATTAGATGTCTTCATCCCATACTGGGCACATTCTGAGAACATAGCATCGTAGCATCCTGTATCCCAGTGATTTTTGTATCTGGCGGTGCTGATCAGGAGCATGTTTTCTATGAACCTTCGATCTCCTTGAAGTTACAGTTTAAGGTCCTACAGTAACACAAAGATAATATCTCCCTGTTATATAGGTAAACAGAGGGGGTTTTTTTAATTGTACATACAACTATCCAATTAAAGCATAGTAAAAATGTTGCTGCTTTTGCAAAAGTGTTTCACTTAAAAATGGGTTTAATCTGCCTAGCTGCTGTCTCATCTTGCTTGTTACATTAGTGCTTGCATTTCATTTTGGGCAGACCGACTGATTTAATATGAAACTGTCATGCTAAGTCAAGCCAGATTGTCTTTGTGCTTAAGGTCAAAGCTTACGCACACTTTGGGGGGATTTTTTTTTTTCTTGTATTTATATTTCAAGGGAATTTTGAAGTAAAGGATGCTAACTTCCCCTTCCTAGTTAAGTATTTCCTTTTTATCAGTTTGTTTCAGCTTTGCACTAATGTAATTTGACATTAGCTGCCAGAAGTTGTCCCGAGTCACTCATTTCCCCAAAACTAAGGGACACTTCCTCATTGCTTCTGAATGCACTGAGTGAACAGATAAGATTTTTAGCTGAGGAACTGACCCATTTCTTTGTCCAAAGTTCAATACCAGAAAAGTAAATATGTGAAGTAATAATAGAAAAGTCTCCATTGTATCAGGTGACATTTTTGTATTGGTCTATGTGGCTGAAGGCAGCACATGCTAAGCTGGTCTTAGGTGGTGTCTTTAGGTTTACTTGTCTTCTTTTAGACTGCATAACTGTCTCCTCTGGAAATGTACTTCTTCTGAATTGATGGTTATGAAAGGCTTTTTAAATGAAATGTGTAAAGGATTCTTTGCAAAATTACTTCAAATAAGTGCTTCCAATAAGGAGTTGTAGCTGAGATTCAATTAGAAATGGAAGTAATTGACTCTCACTTGGCTAGCAATAGAATTTAATTTGTGATGTGAACTGAAATACAATTATTTAAAGAAAAAAAGTTACTTAGTGGTGACTTTAAGGCATTCATTCCCCAAATGAAAAAGTGTGCCTGTAAAGACAAACAGGAAATATATGAGGCCACTTTACAGCTTTGTCATGTCCCATATAGACAGTGCAGACACCCTGTTGTGTCCTAGGGGTGAACAGATCCTTCAGACAGATGTGATCTCTGTGGTCATTACATAATTAATTACATTACCTCAGTAATGCAGGTAGGTTGCGTTTGGTGAATGAGTAAGCATATGCCACTTTGCTCAGCTGTATCTAATTTTTTTGTTCCCAACATCTCATGTAAATACCTTTGCATGGGAATTCTGTAAGTCTAGTATTTTTACCCAATTTATTAATAATACAGCCAAGTCTTATATGCAAATCAAATTTGTTTTATTTTGGTATATGTACATCAGTTCAACAATATGGAGAATCTATCAAGTAAGAAAAAGGTTTCTTGATTATATTCACTATATTTAGAACTTTTTGGATATTCCATAGATGTATTTCTCAGAGTAAATATTATTTCTGTTCTTTCTGGTCAACCTGAAGGTATGTACTAGTCTCAAATATTAATATTCATATATCCATTCTAAAAGTAACAAAATTGTTTGCCACTAATAGATCAGGATATATTTCATAAGTGCACACATGGTTATATTCTTTTGCTTTGACTTCTAAATCCTGGAGGGTTGCAAGAAAATATGTATATACCTGAGGCATATTGGTGCCAGGAAAGAAACCTTGTTAAATTGAGAAAATAGAGAAAGAGATCTCTCATTAGGGAAATGCTTAGTGCTTTTTAGAAACATACGGGAAAATCTTCATGTGCTTTCTCTCACATCGTGCAAAAATGAGATTGATGGAATGTCTGTTTCAGGAGCATTGATTTTCTCTGTTGTGTGTCTGGAAATAAGTCCAACCAAGGATGATGTAGCTGTAGAAGTCTGTGTTGCTGGAAATACATCCATCCAAGTGTGGCAGGTGCTGGTGTTGCATATGCCTGTACAGATTCCAAAGGGCTGCACTCTTGGATTAGCCAGCTACTTTTTTCAGTACCTTGAAAGAAGTTAAGGTCTTCACATGCATACGAACATTTTGTGTTTTTGATTGAACTGATAATTTTAACAGTAAAAATCAATTTATCAACTCTTAAAGTATTCTTTGTTCTCACTGATGTTCTTTTGTAAACAGAATAAAAAGGTAACTAGTAAAGAAAATGCTCAAATTAATACCAGGACAGATACCATAACACTGAAATCAGGTGACTCTTAGCAGATCATACAGATATAACTGTTGACACAGTATGGAAGGGCCAGCTCCAAATGAACTGCAGATTTCCTTTCTTGCTATTGTTTTTTTACTGGTGATGAATTAATACTTAAGTTGCACTGAAAAATACTCTGATTTGAATGGCTCCTGATTTCACCTGACAGGAGATCGTGAAGGCATTTAATTTACCATCTTGTATCATAGGTGGAAAACTAGACATTTGATTTTATTCTTTTTTAACCACCACTTTAGTGAACAATGCATCACTTTTGTATCGCTAGTGTTTCTCTAACATCTGTTAACTGCTTTGATTCTTGTACCATGCTATTATCACTTGTGATAGGGCTTTTTTATTATTTTTATTTTTTTGGACAGCAGGGAATTGCAGGTAAAAGCAGGTAACACTGCCTGTTAGTATTTTTTAACATTATTGAGCAGAATTTCATTTTTGGTTGCATGTAATTTGCTAAAACCAGAAAACTTCATTCCAAGGTATATTTTAGCTTCCTTCACCTTTTGTATGGAAAACTTCAGCAAGTATATTTGCTTTTTTTAACAAGAAGTAACACTTGATGTGTTTCCACTCCACTTGGGGAAAAGCTCTGTTTTCTCTTAGAAAAATTCTTGAGTTGCTTTCAGAAGGGATCTGAGGCAGATGGTCTTCTGTTACTCATGTCTAAGTTTATTTTAGGAAAGTTATTAACCTTTGAATTGGGTTTGAACGTCCACATTGAGAATGGATAGACTTTTGCACCTACAAGTATCAGAGATGTTGCATTGAATGTGTTTTAGCACAATCTGGAATGAGCAGAGCTTTATTGCCATTTTCAGTAAGCAGATGCTTCACACCAGGGCTAGGATCAAGAACTTGGGCATAGGAGAGTGTTTTTAATTTCTGTAGGAGAATTGGGAACTCCTCCACTTTGTCTGCACCCAGTAGGCAAAGTGTTAAAAGTGTGTAAAAATAAACAAGTGTGGTGGAATTTTGGAATCAGTTGAGGCTTGAGGAGAAAGGACCTTTTTCAGTATCAGGATGGGATGTGAGACTGAGAACTAACTGTCATGCCCCATTCTGGCCTTGAGAACTGTGGTGCTTAAGTCTTGGTTGATAATAAGTAAAATTATGTGGGACAGGATGGGGTGAAGGAGACAACTGGAACATTAACAAAGGTTGTCCTGTACTTGCCCTATCTATTAGGATATGTTAATTAGAGTAGGATTTGGTCCATTCGTCTTGGCATATTTATTCTGATCTATGTGTGAATTGGGATTGTGTCCTGATAGAAGCTCATGTCTTTAGGATTTCTTCTTCCTTCCTTCCAGGACTTAGAATGACATGTGCCAGTGAAAGTCCTGTATGAGGAAACATCCTGTAACTTTTTTTTGACCACATTTATTCTGCGGTTCCTATACAGTACAATCAAATCACTAAAATGTGGTTTTCACAGGCAGTCAGAGCTTTTTTTGAATGACCATCTGGAGTATGTAAATCTGATTTGCAACTACAAATGTAGCCTACTGAAGCGATGTTTTGAATATGCAAAGAGGTAAATAAAGGAGGGAAAATATGAAAAATCAAATTCTAACTGTGCTAAACCCCCCTGTATTTTTAATTTCTAATCTCCTGGCCTGAATTTTCTATTGCATATGAAAAACAATACTCCCATTTCCAAAATGCTGTAAAACTAAGTGAAATGCAATCAAATATATTATGAAGGTTGCTATAGAAAAGTACATTTTAAAAATGGAATCGTATTTCCCATCAGGGATTTTTACTAACGAGCAACAGGATAAAATATGTGGAATCACAAAGAGCAGATCAAAAAAAGGCCATGGAATAGTGAATGATCTCTGTCAGCAGTATTAACTTGCATGAGGCTGTTGGAAAAACTCCTATGTGTTTTCTGAGGCTAAACCACAGTAAAATCTACCTATACCAAAGAGTTTCTTTAAGGTTGCTTGGAAAACATTGCTTTTAAGACTTCTAAATTTGAGGTATTTGCATTTCAAAACTGAAGTTAATTTTCCTGTGCAAATTGTAAGTAAATAATATAGTTCTTAAACTTACTCAGCAGGAGTATTTTACCTTATTAATATCGAGAAATAAAAGACAAGGAGGTTAATTAAATGTGCAAAGCTTATTACCTGCCTAAATCTTACCTTGCTGCAGTGACCACAATTTTATCTGTATTCTGTTTTCTAAAACACATTTAGAAGCTTTGAGGAAAATAATGTCAGTTTGAAATACTGAAAAATACGGAAATTGAATAGATATCTTAGAAAATTGTACCCCACCCCCCCACACCCCCCCGCCCAATATAAAGCTGAGTGAAAAATGTTTGAAAAGAAGCACTGGTTTATAAATCTGGTTTCCATTTTTCTCGTAACTGTGTGTTTTATACAGTATTTTAATGGAGCACACATGATGAGGGATTGATGAACACAAAGGGGAAATTTGAGTGTGTCTAGTAATTCTTAATATCCTTTGAAAATACCTCCTGTGTTTACTAACAAACTAGTAGTTTTTCCTGTGAAGAGCCTCGTTAAATATGAGCTTACTTAGTGTATGGTAAAGGGCCCAGATATTGTAGCAGTTTATTGCAACCTTACTGCAGACATAGCAATCCCAAGACTCAGTTTAGGAGTTTGTCATTGAGACAGATTTAGTTTTGGCTTTGAGTGTAGTTCATTAATTGTTTTGGAAACCTACAAGCCTTTTGTTTGCATCCAATCATGTGATTCATTGTCCTCGCATCAGAGTCTAATACATGAATTTACTTAGAGGAGGATAGAGTGGAGTTAGTAATAGCGTCTTAGATTATTTTTTCAACTTGTAATTCTCTGCAGTGTTCTGAGCAGACACTCTGTAGCCCCCTGGGGGTGGGAAGGAGATGCATGGGTTGAGGATAATGAGAATGTGCCGATGTTGAGGGAATATTGATGGTCCTCAGAGAGTGTCTTTCCCATTCAGGAACAGCATTGTTTCTTTATACTACTACTCTTTCTCAGTTATTTCACCTATCCATTACATTATTTAGAGAAGAAATGACATTTCACAATTCCTCAGATCAAAAATTAATTCTTATTCTCAGTCATAGAGTTAATTATACAAAAAGCTTGTATGTATTGTCCACATGCTCAAATTATGCTGAGTTAACAATTCATTTTAAAGAAAGCAAGAAAATTTTCACAGGAAAAAAAGTTTATTTTTGTGTGCATTGGTTTTTTTATGGCTAAGTATAAACCTGATGCTAGGTCATTTGTCTCTTTACTATTATGAGGAAGTTTTGAAAAGGGGGGAAAACAGCCCACAAACACCAGACCTTGAAATGTTGTCAAATTTGTTGTGTCAGACATGACTGGCTACCGCAGTGACGCCATCGGCAGAGGGAGCAGCGCATGGAGAGGCAGCAGACAGTCTTGAATTAGGTGTGCACAGGCTGAACTAGGACTTTGAATTCTGCTACCAGTGGTAGAAGTTACAACAGCGGGTGGGTGAAAAGTCTCCAAGTGAGCTATTGTAGACTTTACTTAAGAATCATTAACTAAATCCCTGTTTTCATGGGAGCTTCAGCTGAAGTCACGTGACAAGATGCAAACCAAGATCATTACCTATCAGTGCAAACATATGGCAAAGTCTGCCCATGTTATTACTTATCTTGGAGCACCCAAAGGGGTTGTGACATTTCAAGCAAAGCCTATTGGTGAGGAAGTTTCTAAGTGAGCTTTCTTAAAGAAGCACTTCCTTTTTAATCATAGTACTGCGTGGGAAAGGATATCAAGCAGTGTTCTCTAAGAGACTAGAAGATTTACATAATTTTTCTGCTTCTGTGGAAAGAGAAGAAATGCTGCTACAACATTCTGTTATGGCTGTAATTTTTGCATTTACCTGTATTGTGGAAAGTTAGTTTCCTGTTTTCTGAGATGCATTTCTCAGAAAAGGATGTTTTTGAAGATGATTCCAATAGAAGTGATGCTGCTGCCCATGAAAAGGTTCCTTCTGGGATCTTGGTGAGTTTTATTGCTAAGTATGGGTATGTAATTTCCTATAGCAGTTTAAAATTATGAAAATTGACCACCTATATTTAATAGTACATATAGTGTAGGAGAAGACTTTTCTTAGGCATTCAACAGACTTACTTTGTTTCCCATTTTTGTTCCATAAGTGCTCTGTGCAGTACTAGGAGGAATCTTAAAACCCCAATTAAAATCTTAGGAGCAAAGAGGTTTTTGTTGAGTAGACCTGATGCTACAGTCATGCTGTTTGAAAGGGTCATTCTTCCCCCCAGTCGTTTCTTGGTACAAAATAGAAACTAGTAAAACACTTGCTAAAGATTTTCTCTGCTTAAGGAAAGCTTCTGCCTCATAAATCTACATACATGCAAATACAGACAAAATGAAAAATTGAGGTAAACCACTGCTATGCATTGTTTTTATTTTGTTTTCCTACCTAAGCTTTTGAAACAAATACAACTTCTTTGCTGTGTACATCATGGGGTATTAGTCTGTGTTTTAATCCTCTAAATGTATCTCAAACTAAATGGGATGTATGAATATCTACTCTCTTGTGAGTTAACATCTGTATTTAAGTAACTTTTTTTTGGCAGTAGTTGTTAAAATTCATGCCCTCTAAAACTGTAGCTCTGTAGAGCAATCTCATAGCTTGCCTTTGGGTAACTTGCACTCTTCTTTTTGTGTTGTTGAACTAGGGATTTGTAATATTCATGTTCATATGGGTGCACTTGTATAGAAGGTGCTGGCTTTAAGAACACAAAAAATGCAGATTACCATTACTAAAGCGGTATTCCAAATGCACAGAAAACACAAATTTGTGGACAGGCTTTTGATTATATCTTGTCCTTTTATATGGATATTACTGAATAACATCAAAGAATTGTTCAAGAAAATATGTTGGTCTTGGGGCAGCCAAAATAACGTCTTTGTTAATGATCCAGAAATATAATTCTTATCCACAAAACCTCCCGCTCAGGTTATGCTAATGTGAGCATTTCCTGGTAATGAGTTTTGAAAATTCAGCTGTCTGTCATGTCGGGCATGTTAGATACTTACTCTGAGGTGGAGTACTGTTTAATCATAATTTCTGAGAGCCATTCTGTCCTTCATTGCTGTAACATGAGGAAGTCAGCCAGCATACGCAGAGTTAATTTTAGTTTAACTGATTTGACTGTTTTATAGATGAAGGAACAGAATTTTAGTTATTGAGCTTCTGAAGTAGGTATTTTCTTACTTTACATTTAGTTTTATGCTCTCAAAAAAAACCAAAAAACCAAAGCAGTTTCAGTTTCTGTCTTTTGCAGTGTAATGGCTTCTTGCCAGAAAAAAATATTTTTATGATATGACAGAGAGATTCCTTTCCCCATTCCAATTACGGCTGCACTTAGCTTAGTAGTATTAACATACTCAGCTATTAGAATTTTTGCAAACTAGGTAGTATTGCATAAACATTCAAAAACCAATCTCTCTGGAGCCTCAGAAGTCACAAAGAGTGTTTTTATGCTTTGAGACCTCTGATATTCATAGCCTTTTAATTTGCTATCAGGGAAGAGTAAGTAATAGTGAGCTGCATTAACTTTAGCTTTTATTCAGAGTTCTGAATTTGACTGCATCAGGTAGTGTATAGACTCTGGGTGCCAAAAGAAATAAAACTTAAAAGCTAAACAGTATTGTGAAGTACTACTGCATTGCCCTTTCTGACCTTGTCTTTTCCATCAGGCTTCTGTCTTGAATTTCAGAAATGAAAGTCAACATGCTTTTTAGGTTTTTACAGCAGGTTATGAAGGCATACTGCTCTCTGCTTTCAAGGGAACATTTAAGAAATGTTTATTAAGCATGAAATAAATAGCATTATCAAGGAAATACTTTGTCTTACCAGTTATTCTTTGATCAGGCTGTTTCTATTGCATTTCCAGGAATTAACACAATAACACTTTACATTGTTCCTCTCTACAGTCAGATTCAGTACTGCCCACTACAACTTTTTCAACAATATACAATAAAATTTAAGTAAAACAAACCCAAACAAAACCCAAACCAAATCCTAACCCCAAAATTTAAAAATCTCCCAGCAAAGCTCTGTTGACATCTGAGATAAAATCACGTTTCTCAGGCATGCAGTGACACTTCATTTCTATTGGATCATTTTCTTGTTACAGTTTGAACCTTCTTATATAACATGTTTATCTTGCAAAGTGAACCATTTTGTTAAAAGCTGAACTGCAATCTCTGATAAGCAATAATGTACATTAGTTTATTACCTTTATCTACAATTTTGTTTACTTACAATGTACAAAACAACATTTGCATTAAGACTTCGATCATAAAAAGCTTCTTTCCTAATAAGAAATGTTTTTAATACTCAGTAGGTTCAAAATTTCATAACTTTTTCACATGTAAGAGTGGAAGAGTTACGAACTTTCACATTAAGAGGTTATTCTGTTCATATATGATCATAAAAGTGGCTGTGCTGTGAGCTACAGAAATGTAGCTGATATCTGTAGAAGAGATAATATTGCTACAGGATATTCTTGCTGCAGGAAAACAAGAAGATATGTCAAATGGCTTAATACTGTGGTCTTGTGTTGGTTTTTTGGTCATTTTCTGTGGTTAGACAAGATCAGTTAGCAGATACGTGAGAAAAAACTAGATTATTTATTGTCTGAACTCAGTTCTTGGCAGATGGTGTGAAATTATGATCAGTTAAAAAGTTGCTACTTAAATCATAGAGAATTCTTTGCTAATGCCCACTTCTCAAATTCTGTTCATTGAAATGAAATATATGGAATAGAGATTCTATTAAGGACTTTTATTCCTGATTGTGTCAAACATTTCTTTTAACAAATTCAGTCTCCTGGGTGACATGAAATCAACTTTTCTTTGTAAGCTAATACCATAGATTGCTCTTGGAAGAGGCCGAGGTGTAGCCGTGAATGATTAATGACAGTGTGTTAGAGGTTAAAGATGACTGTCATTTTGGGGGAAGATTAATTGCTTAAACAGTAAAATAGAGGTATTACTACCTCTCTGTCTTGGGTTACAGTTTTACAGATGCAGCAATAACTTACTCGTCAAAAGGAAGATGTTCAGTTCCCTATTTCATCCTCCTTTTTCTTCTAGCCCTGCGATGCTGCTCTGTGCTTCATGACTCTGGTGTTAGTCATGTTCTTTTTTGTGAGCTAATCTAACTTATTAACCCCCTGAAACAAACAGCAACAACAAAAAAAGGTAGACTTCTGCCAGTTGTGTTATTGAGCTAAAATCAGCTCATTAAGAGGGTCAGATGAGGAAAGGTTGAAGTGAGACCTTCCCTTTTTTAGCAAGTGAGCTGTTACTTCACTAGCAAGCAGTCAGTTTTATAGTTGCACATGAAGCTACCTAGAGATGAATTGAATTAATGACTAATGTTGATAGAGAGTCCATCCTGCTAATCTCATTAGTCACTCAATGGCAGTCTGTTCTTTTTATTTTCATTTACCCTATTATACAAAAGCTGTGGGAGAAAAATTTTCTAGCATGTTACCTAGCATAGTAATTCTCTGGGTAGTTTTAAAACAGTTTTAAATTTATATTGGAAAACCCCCACCTTTCTTTGTAAGTCTTGTGAAGAGGAAGGGATTTTTTTTCCAAAAACTAGGTAATGTATGAGGAGCCTGAGATGGAGAAGAACATTTCTGTAGCTGCTCTAAGTCTGTGAAAGTAGGTTTAGATTTCTTGCATGTTTACAATCATATTGGTACTGTTAGATGCCACAAAAGTAGCATCCTTTTGAGTGAATGCAAAATATCCTGCTTTACTGTAAGGCTCTGAAGGCTTAGAACAGAAATAATTGATTAATTACGTAATGAAAGCACTATCAGTAGGAAGAACTCTTGTAATGCAGTACAATTTTGTTTAGAGGCGGTAAGAAAAATCTTGTATCTTGTTCAAAGACTAATAAAAATAGAATAGCATATATACGGTGAGTTTCTTTGTCTATTTTTTTTTTTTAGAAATATTATCCCAAAATAGACTTTTTACAATTTAAGTCCTGGTATGTACTCAATATTTTGTGTCTTGCTTGTTGGCAGTGGCTCTGTGTTCTCCCAAATAATATCCTTAACTTTGCAGGCATGCTGTTGCTTGGAAGTCTTTGAAATAAGCTTGTAGCAGTCTTTTGGGTGAGAGGCAGGAGGTGGTAGAACGAGGAAGGGTTGCACTCAGTTTTCCCTCCTCTTTTATTAAAACTCTGATGTTCTGAGAAATCTTTGGACTTTTCCTTTCTTACTGGCAGTCATAGTTCACATTGTATTCTTAGTCTGACAGACCTGCACTCATTCAGAATTCATTTACCGAAGTATTTTTAATGGATTAAACAGAATATTCAATAAATGATCTTTTGCTCTTGTTTATCCTGTTTGACCATAGCATAATCTTGTTAATGTATGTATCTCCTCTCTCCCATTACATATTTTGATAATTTCTCCAAGGTGACTCATCCGTTTTTTAAATACAGAGCTGTAAAGAAAGAGTTACATGCAGTATGCTCTACATAAGTTTTCCTGACTTCTAAGATTTTTTTTTTGCATCTTTATGTACACTTACCTCCGTTTTCAATAAAGTTGTTTTAAATAGGCAGTCCTCAGAGAATGACTTCTTAGCTTATCTGAGTTATTGAGCAACACTTACCTCTAATCTTTGAGGTCTAAAAATGACATGGTTCAAAATTTTGTTTAAAATGTTTAATTAATCATAGATTCAAGTTGATAAATTATCAAGAATAAGTTTTATAACTCTGGAGACTTTTGCTAATAAGAGAATTGGCTTAAAGTTCTGCTGACTCTTGAAGACTTTTGTGTAAAGCTTGTTACAATATTCAGAGTAACTGATAAATGACATTGCACATCTATTTAAATGTTTTTTTAAAAATTGATTTAAAAAAAATTTTAATGTGTTTTAAATTTAATTACTTTTTTTCTTTCTTTCTCTTCCATAGTCTCAGACTATGAACTACGTAGGACAACTTGCAGGGCAAGTCCTGGTTACTGTGAAGGAGCTGTACAAAGGCATTAATCAGGCAACCCTTTCAGGATGCATTGATGTCATTGTGGTCCGGCAACAGGATGGTACATACCAGTGTTCTCCTTTCCATGTCCGATTTGGGAAGCTTGGTGTATTGCGCTCTAAAGAAAAAGTGGTAAGTTCAGAAAGTGGGCCAAAACAAAGTTTTGAATACCAGTGCATTCTCTTTTCTTCCCCTCTTTCTTCCTTCCTTCCCCATCTCCCCACATTCCCGGGTAGAAGACCAATTTAGTACAGAGCAGTTGCGCATATATGCTGTACAGAGTGGTAGTTTGGAAATGCAAAACAGAACTTCTTGTGGTAACCTAAGGACTCTGCAAAAAATACTGTGAAAGAAAAGCTTTGACAGCTCTGGAGCTTTGCAGAAAGACTAATACAAACCTGTAGACTTCACAGTCATAAAATGTTTGCATGAAGCTATTTATTTACTTACTTAAGTATGCTGGGAAAGAAAGGCTTAATGCTGTTTAACTAATTCCTGATGTAAGCAACTCTTTATGGAATGTCTGAGGGACACATAGAGCATAAGTTAAGTGTTGGTGACCCATATTGCTCCTTATTAGCTCTGTTCAAGGCTGATATGCAGTAGAAAATGCAGTTATTAATATCCACAAGCAAATAAAAAAAGGGACTGAAGCTTTATTCCTGTGGGCGAGTTTGAGAAGGAACCTGGTACAATTTCCTGTCCAGCCAGCCTGAGATGGTGGCACTACTCGAGCAGATTGTCCTGTCATCCCTTTCCCATAGGCTTTGTTAATTAGGCCTAGGGAGTGAGTTGGATTGGGTTGTAAATTTGACTGGAAAATGGACCAGTTGTGGGGGAACTTTACAGTCAGTAGAGAATACTGTGTATGGCAGTGTGGCATGTGGGTGTGCTACCAAAACATGGATTGATTTGAACAGAACATAAAACTGCAGGATTATATGCTGCTTTTTGAAGTATTTAATGGCTGTTGCAGGAAGCTACCCCCATCTTTATGTTTTGATTGCAAAAGGAGAATTAAGTGAAAATAAAAGAGTGGGTTTTTTGTTAATGGGCAATACTGGGAGTTACATGCATTAAAGTTATACCTTTATCATAGTAACACAGACTAGTTTAAGATTTTATGTTTAATTTAATTTTTGACCGATTCCCTCTTGCTAGTGGTTTTCTTAGTGAGTACACTGATGACAAAGAATTGATTTTCCTTAACAGTTCTGTCACAGATTATATTACAGTTTTCAACAAGGTGCCAGAGAGGTGGTATAGCTGTACTTTTTCTGATGTCTCAGCAAGTGAGATACCCTTACAACAGAAGTGTTCTGAAACTTGAGTTTGTTACATGTCTTTAAGTACGCCTTTGAGTAGCTGAACCAAATTTGAGAGGATTTTGCTGCTGGGTACCTCTAAAAAGCGATTGGATAGTTGCAACATCTACTCTTGGAACGTGTTTTATTTGACTGTCACTGCAGTTCTCAAGTTTTGCTTGTGTGGATGGCTGCTGCTTCTGGCTCCCTCCAGCTTTTGAGTTACCACTTATACAGTTGTCTCAATAGTCAGTTGAATGTTTGCTACTGCATTGTGTATGCATTTTTCTCTGGCATATTATGATGCCAACATCAATAGGGAACACAAAGTATGCATACCTGTTCTTCAACTTAAGATATATACTGGTCTCCAGAAAGCAGCATGGGGTCTAGGTGCTGAAAGTAGAGATGTTTGTCTATCTAAATCAGCATAAAAAAAAGGGGTTTTGTTTTAAACTCATGTTGCTGAATTGGAAATTCAAGAAAATATTTTAAGAATAAACAGTGTCCAGTAGTGAAATAAGTATGATTTTCAGATCAAAACCATTCAGTTCTTTTGGGGAAAAAAGAAGAGTGGTTATCTTAAGGATTTGGGTATAATCCCCATGCATATTTGGGTATTTACCTATTATTTATCATCACCCATGACTTGGTTCCCTTGACTAATGGTTTTATTCTCATAAATGGGAGAATAATGGAGCAGATTAGGATACATGGATACTGTCTTTCATAGCACTGTGGTGGTATGTTTGTGGTTTTTTTTCTTGGCAGTCCGGATGCTAAACTTAAAATTAGTTCCCTTTTGGTTTTGACTGTCCATTTCCTGTCACGGTAACTGACTAGGAACATGACTTCACATCACAATATTCGTATCACAATACGAATTGGCTTGGGGTATAATTTCTTCTTATGTATTGTCAGGAAACTAGAACTCAAGTAATGTATGTGTTGGATATCTCATAGCAATAACAGTCTTGGTCTCCTTTTCTCTAAATTATGCATAACCTGAAATGTCATTGGCATTTTCTGCAGTAAGGCAAGTCCATTGTGTTTCTGCCTGACATGTCTTAAATTATCTTTAATTAGCTAGGCTAAATGCAGAGATGCAGATACCATTAGATAAGCAGATTTGCAGAAGAAAATAAGATAATTTTTATCTGAAAATTGAACACATTTGGTTTGGAAAAATTTGTAATGGAACTTACCAGAATACCCAAGATTTCATAAAGAGGAGAAAGTAGTTATACATTGGTTTTAGAAAGACATTTGTTTTTTCTTTTGTTTTATGCATGTGGTGAAGAATAATCTCTTCCACCTGCAATGTAATCTAAATTAAGGTACTTTTTTAGGAGAATAAAAACATTCTTCTCTGACAAAAGTAGTATGGTTGCAGAAGAGTTGTGGTTCTATGTCATATCCCCATAAACTCATGAGCAGGCACATATCTGGAACATTAACTGAGTTGCAGAAATAATTGTGACAAGTCTCTATGAGCTTCAAACAAAGCCTGCCTCCAGGAGGCTTCCAGGTGGAACTTCAGATATTCAGGATTCAGATTCATGCCAGGCCCCAATTCAGATTGGGATTTAAACAGCCTCAGTCATGCTTCCATGAAATAAAGACTAGATCAATGATTAATATTTATGCTTCTAGCTCTCCAAATTATTTGAACAAGATTCTGTCTTTGTTTTTAATTTTTTACTTATTTTGCTTGTTAGATATTAGGCTGTCTGCTAGGAGCATGATGTATTTTTCAAGTGAACAAACTAAAGACCATTTTTATAACAGACTTATTTCAGAAAGCAGAGAGAAGAGAGACATGATTATATAATGGAACAAAGTTTACCCTCAGAGCTAAGTGGGCCATGAGGTCAGTGCTTTCCCTGTGATGAATTATTTACAATAAATTCTCTTTCCACAGATTGATATAGAAATTAACGGCGATGCTGTTGACCTTCATATGAAACTGGGTGACAATGGAGAAGCTTTCTTTGTACAAGAAACCGAGGAGGAAAATGTAAGGGCTTTGTGCTTGATGACTACCATACAGTATTAAAAAAGTAATGGGTTAAAAATGCGTAATTCAGTGTTGTCAATGTCATAACTTCTATGAAAGCTAGATATTCTGTGACTGAATTTAACATCATTTTCGTATGCTACCAAGATGTTTGATGATTTGTACAATTTTGCTATCAGTAATAATGTAACAAATTATTTTTATTAGAGCATTTTTTGAAAGATGTGTTGAATTTTTTTATTTTGTTTTAGTTTATTCATTCTTGTTGACTGAAGTTATTCTGATTGCAGTGTCTTACAATAATTTTTGCCTTAAGTTCTTATAGCTGGTGCTACTGGCCCCTACTAATAAAGGTAGTCTATTTTTTGGCATATTTTTAATTTGTATTACAAATTTTTCCTCAGTTTTTTACAATTTTATTTATAAAACTTTCTCCATTTAACAATAACTTCTTTGACTTGAGAATTCCTCTTGTATTATTATACAGTAATTAATTTCCCAAGACCCTATTGCAACTGGAAGCTAATGAGCCTCTGAAAAATAGGAATAATGGTTCATTTTTAGTCTGATTTCCTAAGGATATAGAAACTATGTAATCACAGCATTGGTCAGTCCTGAGCATTGCTTTTGATCACTTTTGAATCTGTTGGCATTTTTCATCAAGACTGAAGGAAAGAAGTTCTAAATACAAAGTTCCAAAAGGTTTAATGAAAATAGTCAGAAGAGAGAGGGGAAAAAAACTTGTGTCAGTGAAGTTAAAGATGAAGTGCTGACTTCCTGTTGTTATGAAGAATCAGACTTTCAAGGAAATGAGCTTGATCCACTCTGGGCTTTAGGGTGCTTCTTGTTTACTATGAGGGATCAGAGGAAGCTCTCATATTGAAAGGAGTTAAATATAATTGAAAGTGGAAGGAGAAAATAAGCATAAGACCCCGAATGATGACTTGGGGTAGGGATTTTTAACATTTAAGCAAAAGGAAGGTTGGGTTCTGTTTTAGCATACACCATGATTAAAATAAAAACTGAAAGCAGTTTTTTATAGATGCAGGCTGTCAAACATTGATGGGAACTGATCAGTCTTGTGACTTTCAGAAAGCCAGGGTGATAACCACTGCCTTTGTCCCCAGTACAGTGTTTTAAAGGAGCTATTGCACTCGCGTAGTTTTAATTTGTAGCAAGAGTGCCTTATCTGTGTTTAATGTGTTCTTGAAAGCTGGTGGTTCATGCCGAAACTCTAGATCGAGTTTGCTGCAAAGTGCTTTTGGACGTGTTTTTTTCTGCTACTGATCAACATGTTCTTGATGACCTCTTGAGGCTATGCTTGAGGTGTAAATTATAAAGCTCTCATTGGTTTTTTCTTTTTTTTTTTTTTTAATGGATTCAGAACTGTTCTTTCAAAGGGTCAGTCTTTGTATTTTTTACATCTTGACATTCCGAAGTAATACCACTCATTTCAATGCATGTGAATCAGGACTATTTCTCAGCTAGTTTTCTTTTAACTTTTCCTGAGGGTTCCTTTTTTTGTTATTCTTGATTATTTATCAGTAATTGTGTAGAATATTTATTTTAGGTGCTATCATTTTTTTTAGAGGTTTTTCACAATGCAAAATCCTTGTGCCATCAGTGCCATATAAGGCTGTATTTTGTTCTCCTTTCTCCACTTCCCTGTACAACCAGTGGAACAAAATTTGGTCTGTAACTCTCTTAACTCAATGGAAAAATTGAATTTAATATTAAATAGCAGATCAGAACAGACTTTGAGCACATCAAAAACATTATCAGTTCTCTGGCTGTTTTTGTTCCTGACTAATCTGCATAAGAGGCCTGTAAAGTAATAGGCATCTTGTAAGTACTTCTATTCTAGACCGTGAAATTGAGTTCCATAACTTTCTCTCCTCTCTATGCAAATTCCATTCTCTTCTACTTCTGTTCTGCTTTGTCCCTTCACAGTGTGTTTCTTTCAGTCTAGATGTCAATGCCTTTTAAGTTTCTTGTTACGATGCAAAAAAACCTAAAGCTAAAGCTTTTCCTTTAAAAGGCAGCGGTTTGTAATTAATTGAAGGTTGGTTGGTTGTATGTTGTTTTTCACCTGAGTACGTTATAGCTGAGTTTTTCTCTTTGAATGATACTTTACGTATATAGTGCCTGACATGGATGACAAAACTAAACGCACCTTCACCAGTTTTGTGGATGACACTGAACTGGGAGGAGATGCAGACTGGTCAGAAACAAGAGCCATCACATAGAACCAACTTGGCAGACTGGGAGACTGGACCAACAAGATTCACAAGGTTTAACCAAGATACATGTGAAGTCTTGCATATGGGTTCGAAGAATCCTGCACAGCAGTACCGGCTGGGGTCTGACTGGATGAAGTGCACCTCTGTATGACCCGGCTGGCAGCGTGTCTTGGCAGCAGCGAAGGCAAATGTGTCCCAGGCTGCATCAGCAAGAGCACAGCCAGCAGATGGAGGGATGTGAGGTTGTCCTGCTCAGCCTAGTGTATGTTAGACCAAATCTGGAACACAGTCCTGGTCTCCCCAGTTCAGGAAAGACATGGAGAATTGGAGGGGGCCCAGTGGGGAACCACCAAGTTGATCAGAGGGTTGAAGAAATTAAAATAGAAAGAAAGGTTGCTGTAACTGGTTGTGTTGAGCCTAGAGAAGACTCAGGGGGATCTCACTACAGTGTTGCACTACCTACGAGATAGTTATAGAGAAGACAGAGGCTCCCTTCACAAGGATGCCTAATGATAAGATGGGGCAAAGGGTATAAGGAGAAAATTCCAGCTGGATATAAGAAAAATCCTTCACTGAGATTGAGAACAATATAACATGGGAGTAGTTGTTTTGAGAAAGTGGTAGACTCTCCCTCACTGGAAATATTCAAACTTTGGCTTGACAAGGCCCTGGATAAACCTAACCTGAGGCCCTACTTTCGACAGTACATTGGACCAGATGATCTCCAGATGTCACTTTCAACCTACACCTTTCTAAGAATCTGTTTCAAAACAAACAGCAGTGCATTTAATTAGCCTTTTTTATTAACATGTTTACTAAGCATGGAACTGGTGTGCTCAGGGGCAGATAACTTCCAAAACATTCCACTGTGATTGGGTATTTGCTTTGCTGGCAAAATCAGTTGTTTATGTCTGATACTGTAGGAATACTAATACGCATTTTGCTGAACTTTATGTAATCACTCTAGTGAACTTGGTTCCTTTCAGGATTTCAGCTTCATACCACTGGGCTGCTGTATGATTTCGTGTCTAAATGTAGACACAAGGATTAATCTGTAGTTGACAACTATCCTGTGTGCACAAAACAAAGTAAAAAAAGATCCTATTCATTTTTTTTAATTTTTTTTTTGGTAGGAAAAGGTTCCAGCATATTTGGCAACGTCTCCAATACCCACTGAAGACCAGTTTTTTAAAGACACTGACAATCATTTGAAATCAGTTGAAAATGAGAGGACATGTGCAAACTCAGAAATTCTACACTCTTCGGAAACAGAGACTGTATTCACCCCAGGTTCTGTGAAAAAGAAAAAAAGAAGAAGAAAGAAATACAAACAAGATAGCAGGAAGGAAGATCAGATCTCTTCTGCTGGGACTGAAGAGATTTTTGAAATGGAAATCAGCTCAGATGATGAAAAAAGTGTTCAACCCCTAAGGTAAACTCTCAGATAGTTGCTTACTGCTTTCACTGTTATTGCTGAACATTTAAAAGGTGACTTTACATTTCCTCCGTGCAAGCAATGCATGAGTTTCCGTAGGCTCTGACCGGGCATTTCATCAATCAAACAAAATTGCAAACTGGTGTCTTCTGAATCTTTACAGAATCCTTCAGATTGGGCCATTTTTTAATGAACATGAAATGTCGTTAAGCCCATTCTGGTAAAGAAGCGTTGTTGCTATCTGTTGTGTCACTGAGAAAGTTCCAGTGTAATTTCTCTGATGAGGCAGTGTGGATCTTCATGTGCGTTTGATAACCTCTACATAAACTGCAGTGTGGAATGCCTGTAGTACACCACATCTGAATTTGACTTCTCTGTAACTTGAAGTTTCCTTTGGCAACTGAAAACTACATAAATGAATGTTTCATCACGTTAGTAAAGACAATTCTTTACATGTGTTTAAAGAGGAGGGGGGAAAAAAATTTAGTCCTGTAGTTTGAAGTGGATAAACTATTAGTAAAGTGGAGCTTGTACTAAAGTGGTAGCACATATTAATAAGCTGAAGAAGTTTACATGAGTAATAGGAAAGATTAAGGTAATAGAAGAAAGCTATCAAGCATATAAATGCTTGAAATCTGGGAAAGGCCTATTCATCAGGACTTAGTTTTCAGAGAAAGCTAGCTGTTTTATTGGGCAGCATTGTTGTTAAATGTACTACTGTCTGAATAAATTCAAATTCTGATCTGGGAATTGCAAGAATGTTTTGGTGTAAGAGAATAAAGTATAACTGAAAAAAATTCCTTCGGGGTCTTCAAAGGAGTCTTAGATTTAATAAGTACCAGCCAAAAAGGTTAGTGGATCAGGAAAACATGAATCTGTTATCACACCTATATCTAATAAAACGCAACAAACAAAATCTAGATTTTGGATAAATGTTTCCTAGAGTGTCTGTGGTTTTCTTAGTTCATTTGCCTTATTTTGTTACTCTCATATTTATGTCAATGAATTGTCATTTAGATATTCACTGCTCTGTTTAAGTCTGGGAATTGGCATTTTGTTTAGTTTGAGATTTTTTTCCTTTTTTTCCAGTGTAAGTAAAGGAAGACCTTTGCTTAGTCTTCAGTGTGTAATTACTAAGACAACAATAACTTGTCATATTGAAAATGTCAAAAATAAAAATAACCATCAAGTACAGGAAGAAAGAAAATATAACCCATGAATCGTTTATTCTTTATTCAGTGTATCATTAAAAATGTATGAAGCATTTAGCCATGTCATGCTAGTAATGGCTGTTTTCATCCAGTGTTTAGAATTCTAATTGCTATTCTGGCAATTATCTTACTTGGACTAGAGATGAATAAAAAATTGTGAGTTTGACCGAAGTGTCAAATGTTTAGTCATAGCTGAACGGACCATGGTCCTTCCGTGAAGGTTACTCTGCTTTTATTTTTTTTGTAGCCTTGAGAATGAAAGATTTTAAAAACTTTTGATTTGTAAGCTGCATTTTTTCACGTGAGCACAGTGTCATAGACACAGAACAGTGTCATAGTCTGAAAAGAAGATTTTGTGAAAGCTGTTTCTTGTGAATAGTAAGTAAATGAAGGAGTAAAAAAAAAAATATTGTAGTGGCGGAGGCCCAGAGACAGTAGATTTGTGGCTCTGTATCTGTTAGTAGAGTTCATTTACTGTCATTCCAGTGGGCTGCCAAGGCAGGAAATAAAGTGCCTTGCAATAATTGTCAGACACTAGTTTTCTTTCCAGCTAAAGATATGGTTGTGAAAGTGTTCATAAGATTTCTTTTCAAACCCTGTGGGTACACAAGGTGATACCAGTGGGCTTGTTCTGTTTGGGATTTTGGTGGTTTTATTGTAGTGGTTTGTTTTGGGTTTGGTTTTTGTTTGTTTGTTTGTTTTTAGTTATAAAATGTGTGGCTCTTAAAAAAAAAGGAAGTTAAGAAATAGAAACTTAACTGTGATTAGACATAGCTTCAGATTTCAAAGTGAAACTAAGAAAGGAAAAGGGAGGCTGATGTTCTGACAGGAAGGTCAAAAGTTCAGTCACAGGTGCCAGTATGTAATGCCTTATCTAGTTCTATTCTTATAAAGCAGAAAACAAGCTGTTTCCTGTTTGGGAAAAATCTATTTCCAAGTATTTATCAGCTTTTTAAAAAAATATGTCCTTTGTCTTTTTCAGCTATGATTTAGATATGTAGCACTGGATGTACATAAAATAATACCAGGAGGACTGAGATTACAGTGTGTATAACTCAGAAATAGAGCTCATTGTTTCTCCAGTGCCAAGGGTGTCAAAGAGTTAAAGTAGTTACCTGTCTCTGAAATCTGATAAATTTATTTAGACTGTATAAAGTGGATAAGGTTGAGAAGTGGCCACACTGTTTACAAATGTTGCGACATAAATAGCTTAAAATTGATAGTGCAACTTGAAGTTATGCATACTGATTTTCCCCTCTTATTTTTGATAATCTTCAACTGCATTTGGGTTTTTAACTTCTAGATTTATCCACTTATGGTTTAAATTTGATTTTTGTTTTGATCCTTCATCTGAACTCTTTTAGACGCTAATTTCCTGTGAATAAAATCTGTTCAGTACTACTCATCTTGCCTCATCTTGCCTCCCCTCTCAAGTGAAAATGCTAAGGACCTCCCTATTAATTTTTTTGTGTTTCCTTAGTTGTTCAGTCACACCTTTTCCCTCTTGGAGATACTTTGGACTGCCTACAAAGATAGCATGAAACATATTTCTGTCACACTTAGATTGGTTTATGAATACAAAGGATGTACAGTCTTTGCAGCTCTCATCTTAAGTCAGGATGCATCATCAGGTTTCATAAGAATACTGTTACAGAATAAGAAGTGGAACTACAAAGACATTTTTAGAGTTCAGTATTTACCGTAGTCTAGATGTCTTACAAATGAAAGACTTGTGCAAATGAGATAGATCACTATAACTACTTAGTGTCCAATGGGCTGTATTGAGTAAGCACGTAAATTCTAAATATTTATATATTTGATAATGACAACATATTTTCTTTTCTCCATCCATAACAGCAATGAGCATTAGCATTCTAAAACAAATTCAGTGCACCTGTGTTGGTAATGGAATAAAAATATTTTTTCTTTTATTTTTCATAATAATGGCTTAAAATAATTTCTGTTTCATTTTGCACTCAAATTCCAGGCATATCTTCCTTCTGTTCTTATCCACTGTTTAGCCATGATGCCCTTGATCTAAGCTCAAAACAAGTTAGTTGTATCGTGAGAATAGCTATTTGTTCAATTAAATTCAGGAAGCTGTAAAAAGATCTGAAGTCCTTATGATGATAACATTTAAAAGAGACTTCTGTGTAAAATACAGTGCATGACTGCTCAATGGGTTGATTGGTTTTGGGTCTTTGTAGATACTGAGTAGACTTCCCAGTGCAAAACAAATACCACTGTTCAGTAAAGTACAGTATTTCTATCTGCTTGTTGTAGTTGATGTAAATTTGTAAACTCTTGGGTAAATCGTGAGGCTAGTACCTATCTCTGATTTCTTGCTGGTTTTAGTTCATGAAATGGGCATTGTCAAAACTACCTTTTCTGTTTAACTTTTCCAGCACTTGTCAAATTCACATTGTAAAGGCTATGTGTAAAAATTTATGTTTGTCTTTGTATTGTGGTAATATTATCTGTGTAGAGTAATATCACTTATCATTACTCATATAGCATAATAGCATTTCTGCTATGGTGATTTCTTCAGTATTAACTTACAGGACTAGTAGGTTTTAAACTTGCAATATTTTCAAGTAATAATAGTTTTAAAATAATTTTAAGTTATATACAGGTGTTTTGCAACCAACAAATCCCTTTCTTTTGATCTTGGATTTTTAATAACATATATGTTATGTTACTTTTTTAACTGAATTAGTAATGCAGAATTTTTATCGCTGACTTCGTGTCTTATGTATCTCCACAGAGGGTCCTCAAATTCATCACCAAAGGGTGAAGAGCAAAAAGAATCTTTGATTTACCACTCGAAGGACCATTACCCCTTATCTGATGGAGACTGGTCCCCTCTGGAGAAGTAAGTAATTTTGTAATGTCATTATACCTTTTTATTAATTTCCCCCCAGTCTATAAAGCTATCAAACTTGCTTGACTTTTGTGATATCAAATGCAGCATTTGATACTCATTTGAAACTTTGGGAACTTTCCTCTCTACTCAATGTATTAAAAAAAAGTTGTCTTTATTTTATCATTCCGCCTCCAATGAAAAATAACCCTTTCTTATTAAAATTCACTATTAAAAAAAGAAAATATAGTTAATAAGACTTGCTTAGGTTGAGGAGGGTATAGAAAACAAGTATGATCCCTATGATCAGGCAATACTTGATATGCCAGAAAGCAAAATTGTTGAGTATTTAAGTTACATTTTGCTGTGTGAAGTAATCCAAATTGCTCAAGGTAAAGGTAGATCCTAAACTTGAATCATATTCCATTTCAGAACAGATGATTAGCTAGATACTGGAGTTCTGATATCCTTGATTGTCCGGAGTTATGAAAATCAACATCAGTGGACTGTGCAGTCTTACAAGTGGCATTAGTAACACCAGCTTAGTTTTCACTGTGACCAGGGCATTTCTGTTTGTACACTCAAGTACACTCTTTAGTTTCTGATGTTCATGCCACTATATTCCTCTCGTGTTCAGCTTGTAGATTTTTCAAGGCTCGCGCTTTGGATTTCACAACTCTTAACATCAATATCTACTTGCATAAGCAAGCATTCTGTCCATATGTGGTAGTACTTGAGGTAAATTTTCTATCTTTTGTGAATATTGGACATACAGGAAAGAGCATCCATTTAGCACATAGTGTGCAAAGTAGTATCTTGATTCATCTGAACTCTTCAGTAAATGTCTGGTTCTACTGCTTTTCAGCTTGATACATTAACAGGGTCAGTGAGGATTACTGGTCAGCCTTCTGTGATATCCAGCATTGCTCAGTGCTCAGGTACCTGTTCTTCTGTATCAATAGAGGGTAGTGCAGAATAGAAGAGATCAGCCTTCAGGAAATACTTTTTGAAGTGCATATAGTCTCTGCTTCAGGTGTTTCCAGGGCTGTGGCATCAGTGGAGGCTGAAAGTACCACCCCATGCTTGATGCCTGCATATTCCTCCAGTGCATAGCTTGTTAATGAACAGAAGCAGTTGGACAGGAAATCCCATTATCATTCCTTTTTGTTTTGGGTTGACAACCACATCCTCAATTATACTTAATGAGATGTGGTCTTCAAATGTTCCCCAAAGGTTTGTGGTTTATGACTGAAAAGCAGTCACCGTGTTTGACCCTAAGGATTGACATGGTGTTATATGGATTATATCACCTCGATAATTGTAGCATAGAGGCTGATACTCATTTTCAGTTTATAAAACTCTTAGCTAACATAGACTAGCAGGCTATATCTGGGAGAGATGATTCATACATCTCTTCTTGTTTACATATTTAGAGGTTAGTCTCCTCTAACAACTTGTTTATGCATCATGTGAGATATACCTAAGGTCTTCATAATTTTGGGGGATTTTTTAATAGAAAGCTACCCAGGGTAACAGAAAAATTAGCGATTTTCCTTTCCCTCTGAGGAGAGGGTTAGGCACAAATTGGTGCATGAGCCATCTAGGAGAAGGGAAATTTTGCATTAAATTATTTCTCCTAACTCATCAAAGTAGGATTTTATAATGTAGCTATCATACAGTGAAAGAGAATTGGGAGGTTTTAATAACCTCGTTTTTGGAGATCTGAGGAAGCTAATTGACTTGTAATTGAGGTTGGTTGTTTTCCTCTTCAGAACCCTTGCAGGGAGCTCAGTGAAGATATGATAGCCTAAATCTTTTCCATGAGGATACTTCTGTTTGTCCTACTCACTATAATAAGATGAAAAGCATAACCATTAACTATTTAATGCATGATACCATCAATGTTCTTCCTGTTTTAACAAGTAATGTTAGCCTGACTAGGTCACTATTGCAAGCTTGGGCCTTTTGGCTAAAGACTTCTGCCTGAGAAATGACAATGGAAAACTTATGCTTTGGGGGAAGTAGAACAGACTTAGGGTGCCAAAGCCCTGAAATATTTTGCACTGAATATTGCTGAATATTAAGAATTAAGCTTAGAAACAGGTTAATATTCTGCATGGTTTCCAGTTGACTTGTGATACCGGCATGTAGAGAAAATTAGTTCATATTCTTCCTGAAAACAAATACGTACGTGTATTTTCATCAGTGTGTTATTTTAAATAGGCCCTTCCAACAGTACAGAGAACATCATTTCTGTAGCACATTGTTAAAGGAGAACTGAGGGGGGAAATATCTAAATGGTTTTCCTTCTGTGTCCCTGAGTAATGGTGGCTGGAAGCTGACTGTGAGATGATGAATTGCCACTGTAGGTATGTTTAAATGTCCTTATCTTTTGGATTTTGTGATGTCCTCTTAGAGCAGTGGGAGGCATTCTTACTGTCTGGATTGTGATCTGATCTGAGCAGTGTCTATTTTTGCAATCTGGACTGTGATCACAGTTTAGTCCTGTATGATACTGTAAAACCTGAGCTCCACAAACCTCCAGAAAGTTTCAGATATGGTACTGCATTAGGTAACTAATCTTTGCAGAATTTTTGTAAGGGGGGGGGAAAAAGGCATAAATTAAATACCTGTGGGGGTTACTGTAAAATTTTCAGTATTAAATCACTGAACAGCCTCAAAGGTTCATTTGGCCCAACCTTTCATGGAGAGGGAGTCTCAAGGAGATTGTGTTGCGCCGTGACACGTCACAAATTACAAACCTCCTGTGATGGGGGACCACTTTCCTGGGAAGGTTGTTCCAGTGGTTGATTGTTCTCACTGTGAAACAATCCTTTCTTATATCAAGATGAAATCTCTCCTGGCGCAAAAAGTGCAAAGACACGTGCAAAATCCTGTACTGGGATAACATAACTAAAGAGCCCAGTACAGGCTGGGATCTGTGTGGATGGGGGAGCAGCCTTGCTGACCTGGGGGTCCTTTACACAACAAGCTGAACACGGGCCAGCAGAGCATGGCTGCGGCAACAAAGTCAGATTGGATCCTGGGCTACATCCACAAGGGCATCACTGGTGGAGGCAGAGATGTGATTATCCCTCTCCACTCAGTCCTATTCAGGCCACACATGGAATGCTGTGTCCAGTTCCGGTCCTCACAATTTAAATTCAAATATTGACCTTTATATAGATAGATATATAAAAATTTAAGCCATAATATGTTAATGAATGTCAAAGTATAAAAAGAGCAGCAGTTCAATAATATGCAATATAATTGCCCTATTCAAGAAAGGGCAGACTTGGACCTGTCCCAACATTAAATGCTACTTCAAAACAACACCTTGTGTTTCCTTGAATCTGTAAGATAATAAGAGAAAAATGCTTTTGAAATCACTCCTTTCTAGCATTTTGTAGAGAGTTCTTCTGGCTTAAAAGTAATCTTGGCTAAAGTAAATTTCATAAGTCTGTTTCTGATTTATGGATAATAGCCACTGTAGGAAAAATAGGATGGATTCTAAAAGGTCATGTAGTACAAACACATCTGAAGGAAGTTTTCAAGTAATCTTTCCCTCTCCTAAGTTATCTTCTTAATTTTTTTTTCCCTGCATTTGGAATTGGTGTTGTTTCATGCAGTTGTCTTTTATTACTCAATTCTTGGCATAGCAAGCTAAAATGCTATATTTTTACAAAGGTAAGGAACTTAAAGCTAACTTCTGTCTTTTAGATAATTTTTTTTGTTTTGCTCTTGTTTTGTTTGAAAAATGGAGCATGGGCTGAGAGGAGAGCTATATCTGCACTGCAGATATAGTGGAGGAATCTGTTTAGTGTGATCACTATGTAAGTCCTTTAATGTGATTTTGGTTTTAACCTAATTTCTCACTGTCTGAAAACCCTGCTGGGCTTCTTGCCATGTTGCCAAATAATTGAAGCTCTGTTAAGCTGTTGAAAACTCTACCAACAGTAGCTGCACAACAAATGCATTTTAAACACTGTAGCTTTCTTTTTTCTTTCTTTTTTTTTTTTTTTTTTAATTCTTGTTGATCTGCTAGCCCTTTCTCTGAGCAAGTCTGCCCTAAAAGCGATTCAGAACTAGAAGTTAAGCCTGCTGAGAGCTTGCTCAGATCTGAATCTCACATGGAATGGACATGGGGAGGATTCCCAGAATCTACCAAGGTAAATTTAT
The DNA here is from genome assembly GCA_013396775.1 of Cephalopterus ornatus. NCBI lineage: Eukaryota > Metazoa > Chordata > Aves > Passeriformes > Cotingidae > Cephalopterus > Cephalopterus ornatus. The sequence continues at coordinate 162,715 of VZRE01012317.1, read as the reverse complement.
TTATTGTCTCTAACTTTAGTGAACTGAGTTTTTGCTTCTCTAAAATTGTGTCCTAGGAGAGGATTGGAAATCTGCTGCTGTTCTTTAGAATTATTCAGCTGAAATAGGAAAGTAGCACCCCCTCGTGGCTGGCAGAGGTTTGGCTTCGTAGAGTTCAAAAGCTGCTCAGCAAAGTTATTCCAGAAAACCTAGCCCTAAAAGTCTGAAATTTTTGAATTTTTAGTTAGAAACTGAAGGAAAAAACTTTAGAAAATAGTTTCCTTTATTGTCGAGTAAGTTCTAGAAGAACTGTAGCCTTGGTAGTGTAAATGTGGTATTTTAACAGGACACCTGGTAACAGAAGCCCTGATATGTCCACATTTATGCTTTTTTCTTGCTATGGTTTGGTCAAGTCAACTCTTCCTCTATTCCTGTTTCTATGCTGAACTTGTAAATAAACTAGTATGAAACTTCTGTTGCAGGGAGCTTTGCTAGTGTGGTGGGACAGGTTTTATCCTGCTAAAATATGTCTTTAAATTCTTTTTTGGATTACTTGTGACCAGGACTTGTACCACGAATACAAGTTTAATGTTTAGAATAGAATAAAACAAACAGGAGAATTGAAAGGATTGACTAGACTTTTGTTTTTCAGATAAGCAAGAAAGAGAAACTGGAACATTGCAAAACAGCTACCATTACTCCATCAGAGAAGACTCATTTTAGGGTCATCCTCAGCTCTGATGAGGTTGAAGACGATGATGATGTGAAAGATTCTGTCTGTACAGTACTGAAACCTGAGCCAAGAACTCATCCTCTACTTCAGCAGATGGATGTTAAAGATTCTCTTGCTTCTGCAATCGTAGAACCACAAGTTCCTTTGCCATTAGATGCTGATCATCATTCCAGAATGTCGGTGGACCCCTTACCAGAAGCAAAGCCAACAGCAAAAACCGACTCTCCTTCGAAAAAGAAAGGTATGTAATAAAGCTGTTGCTCCCTGCCTTCTGTGTGATCTACCGATTTTGAGGCCATAGTGGAAAAAGTATAAATGGGCCTTTTCAGTTTTTCCTATTTAAGTCTTAACTGACTAAAACTATAATTAAACTCTTGAATTTATAGATGGTACAGATAAGTCTGAATATACCACAATTACATTTGTATTTAATGTGTCTGAGTAGCTTCATATTGGTAATCTTAATTGTTAAAATTAACAGGGGTGCACAAGCGAAGCCATCATCAAGGACCTGATGATATTTACTTGGATGACCTGAAGGCTTTGGAACCTGAAGTTGCAGCACTTTATTTTCCCAAAAGGTAATTTTGAACTAAAATTCAGTGGATCTAGGGTGATATTGCAGTTGCAATTACAGGAGTTATTACATGTATTACTTATGTGCCAGTTCTGATAACAAGAATTGGACTTCAGGTTTCTGGGCTTTTGTGGATACTAACTGGTACTAATCTCATTGGGAAAATCTATTCCTGGTTTGAGAAACACACTGAAAGATCACACGGGAGATCACTACTAAAAGTTTTCATCTTTGTGGAACCTGTATGTTCTGCAGACAGAGAGGGGAGTAAATTTAAACTGCACACTCCATTTGCACCAGTACTTTTTTGTCACATTTGTAGCTCTAAAGAAGCAGACATGAATTTATATTTTGCATGTCCCATACATCCTTTCCAACTTTTTAATATCAAAACAGACCAACAAAAATCCCACTGCATCTTCATGCAAGGCAGCTCAGTCTCAAAATTCACTCATTAGCTTTTTCTAAAGAATTTGAAACATTTTTACACTCCTAAAATATTCTGCAAAATAATAACTGTCTAGGAAGACCTTTATAAAAATATAGATTAATAAGAAAGAAGTGTCTATTGGTTTATGTTAAAACTAAAATAGTAAACTTTTCAATACTTCAGTTCAAACTGATAACTTTAACCTTAGATGAGTGTGATTTTTTTTTTTTTATGTCACCTTTCTTTTCTATTTTATTTTTCCAAACACACTCAGTGTTTTGAAAACATAAAGTGGTGTCCTTTTGGGTTTTGTTGTTCTACAGCTTTCTGGTAAAGATTGAGGAGCACAGTCTTGTTCTGCAGAATTAGAATGTAGAGGATATTTTCTTAATTTAAATCCGATTTTGTTGTAGGCAAGAGAAATGCAATTATTTTCCAATTTAGGTGAATGTTAGGAGAACTGGAAACTGTCAATCTGCTAATACTATGAGGGGTTGATGGGGGTGTTTGTGTCTGGTTTTTTGTTTGGCTGGTTTTAAATTTATATTATAAAATAATGTAGAAATGCAACAGCAAGATTTATATTTTTTTTTTGAGTAATCATATAGTGTTTTCTGTACATTTTCTTTCCAAGTAAAATACTTTTCACTTTCCTTTAGTGATTCTGATCCTGGCTTCAGGCAGTGGACAGAGTCAGATACCCTTTCAGGTTCCCAGTCACCCCAGTCAGTTGGAAGTGCGGCTGCTGATAGTGGTACAGAGTGCATGTCTGATTCTGCTATGGACTTGCCTGATGTCACACTGTCACTTTGTGGGGGTCTCAATGAAAATGGAGAGATTTCTAAAGGTACGTGAAAGACTTAAAACATGAAGAGTAACAGAGCTCAGGCAGCTAAATCTGAATGCTCTGATTTCCTCCTTACAAAACTTGGCTTATTACTATGCTCCTATCAGGAAAAGAAGGTGGATAATCTTTCATTTTTTTAAACTTCTGGATCATTTGCCAATCAGAGATAGCAGAATTTAACCTCAAATTAATCAAGAACACTTGATTAATTTGCTTTTTTGCACTACATGTTGTTTATCTGACCAACCAGCCTGGTTTCTGGCTGCAATTACTTGCTTAGTCCTATGTAAATCTTCAAAACTTGTGTTATTTCCAGTTGCCTGAGGGTTTTTTTTCTTTTTTAGTTTTCTTGAGTGATTTAAAAAAACCCCAACTTTAAACATTGTGTTGTACTATCTCTTTGCCTGCGCTACTTTTCCTGTCCTAATTTTTTGTAACGTTTAGATTTTTACTAGCTGATTCTTCTCTCCTAATGCTCTAGTTTATTTAACGTTGAAGTTGTATGTATTTTTGAGGGAGCTCTTGGGACCACATAATCTTCATGAACATGTACTACAGCGTTTTTAGTATTATGTTTTTAATGGTCATTCAGTCTCTAATGCATGAAGTAAAATTTAAATGATCATTAATAAAGACTCGGAACACTCAGTGCTCTTGGTAACATGCTAGTAATATTGGGGTTGACTTGAAAAAATTGTCTTGCTTGCAGGGATATTACACTAAATTGTGGATTTCTCAAACATGTATTGAAACTAGTCATGAAAATGCTGTTAGTTAGTGACAGTAGTAGTTTTTCAAACCTGAAAAGCAGACAACATCCTTCACCTCCCCTTTTAGTGTATTATCTAGGCCCCTTACCTGACATAATTTTTGAAGAAAACTTGCTTAGACAAGCATGGCTCTCTTTTTCCAGCCTGCAAACACAAGTAGTGTCTGCCTCCTCCTTATCCTCCCTCTTCTAATTTCTTAATGCTCGTTACTGTGACTCTTGGAGTGGTGCAAGGCTTTCCCTGTCAGGGAGGAGGCAGTCACAGGTAGGCCAAATTAGCATATCTTTACTGTTGTTTCAAGATCAGCAAAGACTCTGAGATGACAGAAGCGGTTTTCCTAGATATGAGCTAATCAGACATCTTGGGATTTTATATTATTAATTTAGATCTCTTTCTGTTGCAGAAAAATTCATGGAACATATTATTACTTACCATGAATTTGCTGAAAATCCTGGACTCATTGACAATCCTAATTTGGTAATACGGATTTATAACAGGTAAATTCTTTGTATCATGTAATCAGGCCATAGAAGATCTCATTTCAAATCTGGTCTGTAAAGTGAGCACATTTTTCAGCTTCCATTGCAATTTGTATTATTCATGAATCTGTTTCTCAGTCTCATAGAGAGAGATTTTGAACCAAAAATTTGCGTTAAATTTAGCTTTAGCTGGAATGGGATTTTTTTTCTGCAATTTCCGCTGATGTTAAATTATATATTAAAATGACTCTACTTGCACAAAACTGTAATATTAGTGATTGGCAGCAAATATATATATTTTCATCAATGAAAGGGCAAGTTTTCATGCTGATATTTATCGACTTGTAGTCAGATTTTGTAATATCAATAACATGTTTTAAAACAGGTATTACAACTGGGCGTTGGCTGCTCCGATGATTCTGAGTTTGCAGGTGTTTCAGAAGAGTTTGCCTAAGGTAAATAGATAAATGTATACTTTCTTTGAAAATTTTGTATGTTTACACAATAGCACAATTGTCTCTTTGTTTTTCTATACAAATTAAAACCGTGTCTAATTTTCAGGCTACTGTTGAGTCTTGGGTCAAAGAAAAGATGCCAAAGAAGTCTGGAAGGTGGTGGTTCTGGCGCAAGAGAGAAAGCATGACTAAACAGGTAACTTGAGACCTATTTTGATTTTTTTTTTTTTTGAGCTGTTAGAAGACGAAAAAACTGTTATTTGTGAGAAGTGCCTCAGAATGTTGCTTGCATAGCTCATTGTTGCTGATTGCCAGACGAGAGTTACTCAGTGTTGCAGTAGCTGTAACTGCATCTGTTTACTTAGCCTTAAATACTGCATCAATATTTGGTGTTACTAGTTGCTTCAACAAAATTTATTGTATTCAGCTGTTGCACAATGTTCTTAAAATTCTTTCATCTAAGCCATGAGCAGTAGTCAGAGCTACACTTCAGTAACTGCTGTATGTTTTAGGAATGTGCACACAAATAAATAAGTAGGTGCTGTGCTGAATAATAGATCTTATGCTGAGACATCCCATTTTAAACTAAATTAAGCTTTATAAACCTTGAGTATAGGCCTAAATTTACTTTTTAGCACACAGAGTTTTGTGTTCTGAAATAACAAAAAGCTTTAAAGGATCATTTCTTCATAAGCATCTTTTTGTTAAATAATTTGCAGAATGAGCAATTCTGAGACTTAATATTGTTTATGTACTATATTGGTAGCTGTTTGTTTAAAAGTACAAATTCACTCAGATCACTTTAAAATGTTTAAAATGTCAATATGTTCTTTATTATCCTGTTGCTTTAGATACCGGAGGCAAAAGAGGGGAAAACGGAGACGCAAAGAGCAAATGAACTGCCAGCAACTATAAAAGAGCAAGTTAATAGTAGGTGTGTTCCTGTCTGAAGACTTATTTTGTGGACTGAATAGTGTGTTCTTTTTTTTTTTTATTTAATTTTTCTTTTTTTGAACAAAGAATTCAGCAGGAATGTACTGTTGGAAGAAACATTTTCCTGTAAGCTCCTGAAGAGGAACCACATGTGTTTAGCAAACAATTCAACAAAAAAATGTGACAGCAAACATTGTAGGAACTACAAACACACTACAATTATTTCCTAAATCCTACTGTGTTTACTTCTTAAATCATAACATAACTGACAGAACAAAAACATACCTGGTAACCTTTAGCAATGGGACACTGCTCTGTAAATATAGTGGTATTGTTTCTGAGATACTGTCATTCCTTTTTTTTTCTTTCTTTGTGAAAGCCTCATATTGTATAAATAATTTAAACCATGTGGAATTTTATGTAGCATTAAATAATTGAAACAATAAAATAGTATTAATTACAGTGCACAAGTTGCCCAAGATTGTGATAGACAGCTGTCAGTGCTTAGCACAGAACTTCTCATTCTAGGTAACTTATTATGCTAATTCATATTCTCTCATGATTTTACAAAGATACTTATAAGTGTTGGTGTCTTAAAGATTAAAAAATTTAATATATTGTTATTTAATACTTCAGAGAAACTAAATGCTGCTTTTAATCTTGAAATCTCTAATGAGCAGGAAAATAAGGGTGAATAACCTTAAAAGGTGAGCTACTCCACTAACTCATCACCCACAGTTTAATTTACATAGAAACTGTGGCAGCTTTTTTTTAAAAACAAAGCACTGTTATCCATTCAGTGTGCCTTTTCATCTGCAGTTTGCCTAATTCATCAACATAGTATTAGTGACCCCTTGACACTGTGTCTTTACTAAACCCATCGTGTGGACCCAGCTAGGAGTAGTAATGTTTAGAGCTCCACTGGTACTGGCACTGCAAGTCGTACTTGCTTACTAGGCATTCACTAGACCTTGGACTTTGTTAATCTGTGCTCTCAGGTAGTAGCAAATCCTCAACATAAGCAGAAATTAATCTTGCATAAGAACCTTACTCTGTTAAAGAAGCATTTTCTGTGGCTTACGTGTATTCTTGGTTGATGCCCTGTTAGACCTCCAGAAGATGATTCTTCTAGTGATGAAGCATCACAGGAGTTGAAGGAATCTCTGAAAATGGATTCTGCCCCAGCAGAACATCCACCTCATGGGAGTGTTCCATCTTACAAGAAGTCACTTAGACTGTCTTCGGACCAAATAGTAAGTGGCACACTTTTCTTGTACATAGGATGCTCCCTGATTCCACTCAGATTCTGGGAGTTGAACTTTTTTCTGCTTTTTAGAAGCAACACAGAAATATATTTCACGAAGTAAAAATTATGTTTGGGCTACCATGCTAGCAGTAGAAAAAAGGAATGGGAAAGTTTAAAATTTAAAAAGAAAGTTAAAAAATTTTCCTGTGAAAGTGTTTTTTGAGAATCTGTGTTTAGATTATAACTTCGTAAGAAATTATTTTTTTTTATCATCAAACTTCTATATTAAGATGTTGCCAAAAAAGTGACATTTTTTGCTTCTGCATTTTGGATATCCTGGGACCTGGGCACCTGCCTAATACATCTGAACATCTGTCTAACAACATACATTTAAACTGGTGTGCAGTTTACTCATTGCCGTCTAACAAGTTAGATCTGCTACGGTCTAAATGTCTGATCTTCATCAGGGAAGAATTTTGAGGAAAGCACCCACTCAGTAGGAAATACTGTTGCATACTTTGGCAAACTGGGAGTTCCATTTGATAGTGTGGCAAGTCTGCTGTGACAGCAAGAGTTAAAGAGGCAGAGTGAAATATCTGCTGCTGTAAACAGATAGAGGAGCTCTGCACAGACAGATGTACCCAGACTGCAGCAGACTTTGCCAGCAGAACTGTGCCAGTGTGAAACCATGGTTCGCTTTTTGTTGAGTTAATCAGAATAGGCAAGGAAGAGTATATGAGCCATTTGCTGCAGCTCATTTATGATTCTAAATATATTAGAGGGAAGGGAACTTATATTTTCAATTATTTTTATTTATTCTAAAGGCAAAGTTGAAGCTCAGAGATGGCCCTAATGATGTTGTATTTAGTATTACAACCCAGTATCAAGGGACTTGCCGTTGTGCAGGAACAATATACCTCTGGAACTGGAATGATAAAATCATTATATCAGACATTGATGGAACAATAACCAAGTAAGTATCTCTGGTGGGGTTTTTTTCTTTTCTTTGATTATTTTAATCTTGCTTTATTGGTCCTACTCTGCTTTTCAAAATAAGATAAAGAACCTTTTTTAAGATGGCTATTAAAGGATGTTCATTAACAATCATGGAAAAAAAGGTCTTGCTTTGATTTTAATTTGTACTTGCCTTTACAGCAAGCTAGAAAATGTCTTTTAGAAGAATAATGCCAACATGGTAATTTTTACTATGTGACTGTTCCCTCTCGGACTGCTCCAGGTTTAGCAGCCATACCTTAACTTGGAAACTGATTTGTGTTGTATGGCCCCACTTCTGCAGTACTTAGGACTTTCTGCAGTGATATTTCTATAAATACTCTTTATAAATCATATATTCATTAGTGGTTGTCTTTAACAAAACTCATATACTGAGTATCAGGTACCTTTTGATTCTGCTTTTAGGTCTGATGCTTTAGGACATATCCTCCCTCAGTTTGGCAAGGACTGGACTCATCAGGGCATTGCAAAACTCTATCATTCCATAAACGAGTGAGTATGTAATCTAAGAAACAATTAGTTTTCTGGAATTTGGGGATTAGTGGACAGGTAATTGGATAGCTGTTAATAATTTGTTAATGGATAGTTTATTATGATTTGTTAATCTAAATGTTGGGAAGTGAGCTGCGTCTGTCATTCACAAACAGAATGAAGTTCTTTCTCCAGGTGTATACCTTTGCAAGAATGCAAGCCACCACTTTTACTAGTTTCCTTCTCAAATGTTTGATACTGCATTTTATTTTTAAGAACTGTGTAATATTTTTGTGACTACAAAAGAGAACCATAATAGCAATAATTTCTCAAACAGTCATGTCTGTGTGTTTTCACCCACTGAGATTGCTCACAAAGCCTTTTAGAACATGGTACAGTGTAAACTCAAAACTAAATTGGGTCCTTGCAATGCATAAGTATTTTGTGTTTTACTTGGTTTGCTACCCATCTCAAGGGAATGCTCCTTAGAATGAATTCTGTTCTGGAACAAGCCTAATTAACAACTTGGTACTGCACAAAGGGTAGTTTGTGGCCTGGCTCAAGTTTTCTGTCACAGTTGCGTTTCTGATATAAGATGATGTAGAACAGTGGAAAAGTAATTCAGCAAATCAGCAATTTCCCTGTGCTCACCTTGTGATCTGCAAGAACCTGCAGAGGCAGCGCCTGTGCCTTCTCTCTTACAGCAGTGGTGAGGTATTTGTTTTGTTCAGAAGTGTTGTAAACTACACCCTTATAAATGTGCTGTTCACCTGAGAGGTATATAGCCCTATAATATTTATGTCGAGTAACTTAGGGCAAAATAAACCTACATACTACCTCACCTTTCAGATTTGGTCCTTTGTTTAGCAATCTTTTTTCAAATATCTAGTGAGGCCAGAAATAGTACTTGGTACTGAGGAAGATCACAGGATGATCAACTTTTAAAAACTTCAGGATTTACTTAAAATAATCAACTTTTATCCTTGTTTTTTATTAGTCTTTCTGCCCACAAAAATATTTGTGGTCATAGAATCTATTGTTGGCCTTCATTCTGTGGCTGAATTTCATCTCTGGCTGTGGGAGTCCATGGGAGATACCCTGAATGTTTTGTTGGTTTTTGTTTGTTTGTTTTTTTTAATTCAGTACATAATAGAAGAGCAGTTTTGGAATTATTTGCCAAATTGAATCAAGTCTTTGAAAATGCTCATAAACACTCAAGCCTTTTGTGCGTGCAGTAACTGTATAACAAATCTGTGTAACAGATGAACCTACAAAGTCTGCAGGAAAAAGTTAAGGCTTAATGAATGTTTGTTGTTATCAGTCCTTCACCCTGCACTGCAAATTCTGCCAACAACCTGAAAAAAGCAGGAGATCTGGCACCCATTATTTTGTGATGCACATAATTTAAATAGCTGCTGTAATTCTACATGTAGCTGGTCTGAAAGAAGCTGAATAAAACCAGTGTGGCACTTGTTTAAGCACAGTCTAGTCCATCTAATTGTGTCATCTGAGTATTACCATTCCTGTTCTTTTTGCACTTCCTGTTTCTCAGTTTTGATTGAGTCGAGTATTTAAACTACTGTGTGCCTTGCAGATTCTTTAACAGCAGAAAAGTCTTTTCCTTGTGTGTGCAGAGCACTGCAACAAGTCAATACCTAAACTGGTGCCTCTGGACGCTGTTACAATTGTGTACTTAGCTTTGCAAAGAAACCTTTCAGCAGGAACATGAATTAAGTTGATAATTCTTTTCTAGAAATGGCTACAAGTTTCTGTACTGTTCTGCCCGTGCCATTGGGATGGCAGATATCACCAGAGGATACTTACACTGGGTGAATGACAAAGGAACAATTCTCCCCAGAGGCCCTCTCATGTTGTCCCCCAGCAGTTTGTTTTCTGCCTTTCATAGGTAAGGATGTGGGATTTCATACATCCATTCTCTCCCCATTTCAGAGAAAGAAGCAGATATAAAAATATTTGTCTTTACAGCTGTAACCAAACATTACACTCTGTGCTGGATTTGCTATTGAGTCTTGAGGTCCCCCTAGTGATCATTTATAAACTATTTGTTTTGTCTGAATTTCCCTCTTGTGCTTCTGTTTCTGTGAGCATGTTAGAAGTGGCTACAAAACACAACATACCAGTCCTAGAGGAGCTTGTTTCCCCTTCTCTTTACTCCTCTAGACCATGACTCATTACTATTAGGTTCTGTTTATATCAGTATGCTTTTGTCTTTTGAAGTATAGCTGAAAGGGTTGTAGTGCAGTGCTACTACACAGGATAGAGAGAAAAGAAGAAAAGCTGGGAAATTCAGACTGTCATGCAAAAGGACCTTGTGATATTCAGAGTGTTCCATATACAACTATTTACAAAGCAATATGGCATTTAGGTATGGTTTAACTCAACTGATCTTTTGGACCAGCCGTATTCTACTTGTTGGGAGGAGCTAATAGTAGAAAAGTCCTTTTGGTTTTGTTTTTAATAAGAATGACTCATTCATGGATAGCAATGACAACAAGTTCCGTTAAGGTCATGGGCCTTACACACTTTTTTGTCAGAGACAGGAGTTGTGACAAGCTTATGTGTACTTGATTAGGTCTTCTGATTCAGATAGTCATCTACAATAAAAGCAGTTCACAATCCGCATTCACAACTGGGAATTCCAACCCATTTATACTTAGCATATGCACAGGTTATGGACCTGTTTTTTTACTGTGGATGTTGGAAAAAGTGAATGTTTGATTGTCTCTTGTATCATTCTTGGAGAGTTAGTTACCAGTGTCTGTGTAACTACCAATGGGAAGCAGTAGGAGTATAAATATCAGATAAATTGGGAAAGGAAGATGCCCTCTATCAAATCATGACTTGGAATTTGATTGTTGAAATTTTGTTCTAGGGAAGTAATAGAAAAGAAGCCTGAAAAGTTCAAAATTGAATGTTTGAACGATATCAAGAATTTGTTCGCTCCCAGTAAACAGCCTTTCTATGCTGCTTTTGGAAACAGGCCCAATGTAAGTCTGCCCCTTTCTAATTGAAGGCTTAAAATGCATTTACTTGAGAAGCAAAAGAAATAGGGTTTTCTTTTTGTATCTATCAAAATTTGAATATGGAAATGGGACACTGATGCTTTTATGGGTTTGGTCAGGAAAAGTCCTATGTAGATACTTTAAATAAAAGCTGCTGCAACGGCGTATATGAGAAAGGTTACAAAGATGCCTTAGTATTCTCAGAATTTTATTAAATTTGTGCCATCTTTCCAAATTATTTTTAAGCATTTTTGGAAGCTTTATGACCTAGGGACATTAATGCAGTGCTCTGCAGTCTTGAATCCTTTTTTCTATTATACAGTTTCTGTGTTTTCTCTGCAGCTCAGTGCTGCTGTAACTGAGCAGAAGAGAAGGTGGTATTGTAAAAAGAATATTGTCACAAGGAGTGGTGTTGGGTGGTATAGATCTTGTGCATGTTTGCGGTCCCAGGCTTAACGAATTAAGCATTTGGGGGTGGGAGGAATGTTTTGATATGGTGTGTGTGTATGGTTGGGTGTGGGGAGGGGGGAGTGGTGTGTATTTTGGTTTTTGGCTGTTATTTAGGGACTTTTTTAAAGAGATACTTCTACTGTACTCTTTTTGGATTGACTTTTCTCATTGTTGGATCACATTCAATAAGGAAATGTTGAAGCATGTGCTTTTGTTCATGGTTTTTGTAGGATGTATATGCCTACATGCAAGTGGGAGTTCCAGCCTGCAGAATATTTACTGTGAATCCAAAGGGTGAACTGATCCAAGAACAGACTAAGGGAAACAAATCTTCGTAAGACCATTTTTGTTATTTCCACTGAAGAAAGTATCTAAGAATGAGATTACAAAATAATTGCATTTGTGACCAGGATCTCCTGTTACACATGGTAATATGTACATAAGGTGCAAAACCTGATTTGCCAGAGACTTAGAGCTTCGGATACATGACTGAAACTTTTCAAAATGAAAACTGGCAAAATAAAATTGAAAATTGGTTCTGCAGTAGTGGAGCCTTATTCAGCTATAACTTTCTGGTCTAGACTTCCAAAGCTCCTTTTTGGCTACAGCTAACTAGACTGTTAAATAATGGTCTTTCTTCTTCTTTAATATAGGTATTACAGACTCAGTGAGCTTGTGGAATATGTGTTCCCGCTGCTTAATAAAGAACAGAGTTCTGCGTTTCCATGCCCAGAATTCAGCTCTTTTTGCTACTGGAGAGAGCCTCTTCCTGACCTTAACATGGATGAACTGGCCTGAAAAATACTTCTCACCAGGAGATGGAATTTCATATTCAGCTACTCAACTTCAGTTTAAATGTGAAGAACTTTCTTAATGAAGATGATAATTTATATATTGGTACCGTAAGTCTTACTAAGGAAATCACTTTAACTTCATTGGTTTGAAACAAAGAAAATGCAAAGCTACTGTCTTATTTTTTGGTGCGTGTGTGTGTGGGTTTTTTTGTTTGTTTCTTTATTGCTTGTCTTTATATACCTGTTCTAAGGCACTTGAGATTGGCCTGTCATTGATGGTCGTGGTACCCAAGTGCTTCAGGGCAGCTAAATGCTGAGGTAAAATATGTCTTCGCATTCTCATCAATACAGATCTTATTGTAAACATAGACTAATTTTTTTTTAATTTGTCTTAATAGTATATTTTCTAAAATGAAGCCAAAAAGTGTATGGAAACTGCCAAATAGAATGTCAGACCTGTTAATAAAAAACATGCTCAAATGGGCAATTAGGCCGTTTTTGAAAGGAGCCAGAGCCTAAGACCAGTGTGCTTTTTCTCAGCTAAAATACAGAAGATGTATAGACCTTACTACTCTGACAGACTCTGAAGACATAAGATTCCTCTTAAGATGTAAATATGCCTTTTGTTACATGTACAAGACTGTGCTTGTACAAATCTGCTCAAACTAACTCTGCTTATTACTTTTCTTTTTTTACACACAATATTTAAACTATTTGATGAGCTCGTTGAAAGTTGTCTTCAGACACATGTATGGCTTTTGTTGTCTTCAGGCTGAGCTGTGTCATGTATATTTCCATCAAGAAAAATCTTGAACAATTCTGTAAAAGCTGGGGAGCTGGCATTTTTATTTCCTTTTTCAGCACAGAGATGATGCGTATGTTTGTGTATGCTATGTAGGCCAGTAAAATGTATGTACAGATTATATTCAGGGAATTGTAATACTAAAAAAATTATGTATTTAATATTTTAATTGTCTACTGCAGGTCTTTCCAGAATTCTGTATTGCAGGTTTTCAAGAGCTGGAAGGAAATGCACCCCAAATAAGGAAATCTCACCCAGCTGAGATTCCAACTGGGAGAATGGTTAAATGCTGCAGAGCAGAATAAAACTTTTTCCTTTTTTTTTTTTTTTGTTTGTTTGTTTGCCTTTTTTGTTTGTTTTGTTTTTGTGGGGGTTTTTTGTTGTTTTTTTTTGACATTTTGGGTTATTCATTAACATCATGCTGGTCATTCCTCAGGTTCCGATCAGAGCCTGTGAACAAATTACATTCCAATTGTAGTGTTTGTCAGCTGTAGAAGCAGCTAGTGTTTCTCTCTTCAAAAGTACTTGAAGGCAAAGGTAGCTACTTTTTAAGTTGAATTAGTTCATTTAACCTCCTTTGGACAAAACTATGGTGAGAATGTATCATTGCACCAGCCCAGAGGGCTTAAAGACTACAGTCATTTAAACATCATTTAATCATCAGTTCTGGGTTTTTTGGGCTTCCTGTCACTCACTCCTTAAGTGTGTTCCTGGGCCATGTATTAAAGATCCTTCAGGGGGCAACATCCAGAATTTCCACAGACTCTGGAGCAAGCTCTTCCCTGTGCACAGCTCCCGGTGGGAGCAGGCTAGGGCGAGTGATCTTCAGAAGGCATTAGTACTGCTACCTGCTGTAGTGCCTGCTCAGGGCTGCTCCCCTCAGGAACGCTGGGGCAGGCCTTCTGCTTCAGCTTACGTGGGCTGAATGTAGGAAAGGAGCTTGCTCTGTTTTACTATCTGCAAAAGAGTGCATTTAGAGAATTTTGCACCCCTCCAGGAACATTTTCTTTATCAGGCTGAATGTCTGAACCCCCAGTTCTGATGTAACTCCAGCTAACACTAGTCAACTGGTGAACTGCTCGGGGGAATCAGTTTTAGATCACCATATAAATGAAATTACTTTCTTCCCCCTTACAAAACTCTAGTGTATTCCTGTATTTATAAAACATTGGATAATGAGTGGAGGCAAGCATAATCAACATGGAATCTCTTTCAAAACAGGAGAATGAGAATAGGGAAAAAACCCATACCTATCTGTCATGGTGTGCCATGCATGTCAGTGAATTGAAAGGTATCCTCATTCTTGTACTGTGAGAATAGTACTTTCAGTGGTTCTTGGTCACCAGTCTACTCAGTGTTTAGGTGGATTTCACAGGATGTTTTGCTCTTACTGCTTTTTTCTTTGTTTTTTTTTACTGTCAGAAGCTTACAAACATCATTCCATGTGGGTTTTTTCCTTTTCTTACCTTTCATTCCATAGATTTCACTAGAACTGAAATTTTCATGTTCACCAAGTGCTTTGAATATCAATGGGATTTGAGCTTTTAAGTCACTTAAATACTTTAAAAGAAATAAATAAGAATCCAACATAATAAAGTATTTTAATTATGAGATTAAGTATTCTATCTAAAGATTCTATTTTGCATAAAGGGAGTGAAGCAGCCTTTCCTAAACCAGTCCTTTTGTGGTTGTGAAAATTTTCTTTACCATGCTTAACTTACTCTTGGTGGCCCTGGCATTACACAGCTTTTCTGAAAATAAAAGTACTTCATGAAACTACAATGAGTTTCCAAATGGGACAGATTGTTACCAAGGTTTGGCTATGTCTTACTTGGTTAATTTTTTTTATGTGGTTAATTTTTTTTTTGCTTCACTTCAGCTCCATCTTTTCAGGCTTTCGTAAAGATAAGCTGTGGATTTCAAGGTGGGGACTTGAGTAAATGATCAGCATGGAAAATTAATATCAGGTGTATCTCCAAGTGCATGTACTTTCAGCTGGTATAAATTTGGTGGTTGTGTGAGCGTGGAGAGCTCCTCACTATGCTAACATTTCATTTTGCATTGTAGGAATGTCCAAAAAGTTGCTTAGTTAAAAAATCTGATTTTTTTTTTTCTTCTCTGTAACAGCTACAGTTTGGTATTTGCTTTTTGATAAAATGTAAGTGTTGCTGAGTATTTCTGATACGAGTAGGGCAGAGAGCTTATTTTTTTTTTCTAAGTCTGGCTTGTGTTTGAACCTTTTCAGACTGTTTGTTAACCCTGTTTAGGGACAGAACATGGGGGCACTGTACCTGTCATTGCATACCTACGTCGTTTGGGCTGCTGGGCACTTTACTGACTCTAGAGAAGACATCTCGTTGCTATCAGCTGTAGGCTTGTGCTGCAATATTGATGTGAAGCGGGGTAAATAAGAATTAAGCATTAGTCTGTCCTTTGTTACCTTAGTTGAGAGAAGTGGCCTGAAACTAATGTTTGAGAACAAGTTGTGCTATACTGATTTAAAATTAGCGCAAACTAAATCATTCTTTCTGTGAAAGAGGAACTTCTAAAGTGTGTGTGCCTGTAGGCACGTGCACACCCCTGTTAAAGACTGTGTTGTTGAAGATGCAGGTCCTCTTAGTGTTGGAACCTGTCAAAGGCCGAGTCAATGACACCTGTCTGGGAGTAAATAAGGAACACTGCAATTCAAAACTTGTTAGTGACTTGGACATTACCCATCTCTATAATGTCTTGTAGATCAGCAATTCAAGGGCCACACATTTCTGGATTTAACTGGGGCGTTTTTTGTTGGTTTTTTTTTTTTTACTGTTCCAAGCATGTTTGTACTTCAAAAGATTGGACTCTCATTCCCAGCAGTAGACAGTTGCATGTGCAGTCTTGGCTCATGTCTCTTTAGCTTTCTGTCATCAGTATACCCCTCTTAAAACCTTTTATCTTTTTTCAACTGGAAAAGTTTTAACACTTGTGTTAACTCTGTCATGGAATTTCTGAAGCAAACTTATGGTAAATACAAAAGAGATGAGATTTCATGTTAATATTTCATAGAAGTCGTCTAGAAAATGCTGCCATATGAATGAGTTGATTAAATGACTGTAATGCACATTCATAATGAACCATCAAAAATACACAGTGAATTTGAGATGCCTTTAAAGTGTCACTTTTGCCTGAAGAAGTTTTAGTTTCCAAAGTTAAAATTTGCTAAATAAAATGGAATTGTTTGGGATTTTTTTACAGTGTTAATTACTTCCAGATGAAAGTTAAAATGTTGGTTTATTTTGAGGGTGGGAATACTCTCCTCAATCATTTGTTTTTACCTTGAAGATGTGGAATACTTGATTGTTAAGCAACCCAATCACTAATAAGGTAGTGTGTTTAAAATGTCAAATCTGTGATCATACCAATAAAGTGGTTTTTGTTAAGACTGGACTGTCTTGGGTTCAGCAACCCACACTTCAGTGCAATGTTTATTGGTGTTCGGAACAATGTTATCACAATAAACAGACTTAAACTAAAATTTCTCTTTACTTTGTGTTTGGTAATTCCATTATTGTATTGCTAATTTAGTGAATGCGGGGTTGTGGAAGTTGTATTCATGTTTAACATGGAATTCAGGTTGCTCTTCTAAGGACTATGATACATTGCTTTCTTTCACACTCGGTTTACTTTTCTATAGAGTATTTATACAGCTGATAAAAAATTGCTGTCATCAAACGTAAGTTGTGTGCCAGTACCAATACTGGGTTATAACTGTAATGAAAAGCCAATATGCACTTGTAATACAGACTATCAGGTAACAGAGGCATGACTTGGGAATGCACAATCTGCCTTGAAGAAAATAAAATGTTGTAACTGCATAGTTTGAGCTCTTGTAAATGCCCTAATTTGGAGTTTTATCCTAATTCCATCAAAGTTAACTTTTTCCTTTCAAGGCAAAGAGTATTGTCTTCTACAACAGTTGTTGAATTGTTTGAGGCAAATATTGGGAGACCGTCTTGAAAATGAGGCCTCAGGCTTTTGTAGAAACTGATTTTCCTGGTCTCTTGCTGTTATTGGTAAATACAACTAACTAGCAGCCTGCATAGAAAACCTGACTGTTCAGTCACATGTAAAAGTACAGACAGATCTGCATGAAAGCATCAGCAATGCTGTGCCTTTTGGTTCTTCTGTTGTGTCGTTTGTGTTGCTGTGCCCAGCACCCATTCGCTCTCCTTGTGCCTGGACACAGAGCTTACTGCTGGAGTTGTATCATCTCCTGCATTCCTGCTGGTTTCCCCCATGACTCTGCTAACACTCTGCACTCACTCCCACACCACACTCTCCTCACACCCCATCTTTCACTCCTAGGGTCTCGCTGCTTCCTTGCATGCAGTGACTGACTGTGCCAGTGCAGGCAATACAAGGGTGGCATGTCCTATGTCTGCCCAATGTTTGGATCTGTTGCAAAAATATTTCTGAGCTTGCATTGTTTCTTCTGTGTCCATCTTATCCTAATGGACTCTTACTGGGGTGATCTTGTTCTTGGTGGATGAATTTTTCTGTCTTGGAGCAACAAGTTTAGATATGTGAAGAACAGAATGACAGTTTCTAGGAATGGGCACTTCCTCTGTGCAGGACACAATTTCTGGAGTCATGTCATACAGTTGGTACACCGAGGGCCTGCAGCCTTGCACTGTTTGGGTTGGGATGATGTGTACATTCCCACTTGTTGCTGGCCGAGGTCTCAGACCAGTGGTGAGCTGAGCAGTGTCAGCTGGCTGCTTGGAAGGGTTTTCTGGGCAGATGCCCCATGTGCTGCATGGTTTCAGAGTTTTCATTGTTGGGCAGAGCAAGAGTTTGTCAGGGTCTTCTGTCTGTCTGGGGTGCAGCATGTTTCCTAAGCAGGACAATACCCGCCGCTTTTCCTCCTTTTCCTTTGCCTTAAATTAATGACACCCACACTGATGTTTCTATCCCCCTCCGAGATGCCCAAGACCCCTCTAATCACACAGGGGAGCTGGAGCAAATAATAGCAGACAGATGCCAGCACTGTAACCCTTGGTGGGGGGTTTCTTCACAGCCACAGTGGTTGCCAGCTCCGACTGAGGCACGAGGCTGGCACACAGTGGGAAGGTCCCCTGGCCAAATGGCTGTGGCAGCAGCGTGACTCAGTGGGAGAGCAGATGCTGAGCTACAGGAGAGCGAGGGTTTGCGGTAATGGCTTTTGTGTGTAGTGCTCTGGGTGGGGCTGCATGTTCGGGTAATTAGAAGCGATGCTAAGCCACCTCCTTGGGAGTGCTACAGAAGCCTTTGCTTGTAAGGAAGTGGGCCAGAAAGATATGGTTTTGACTAAACTTTAGTCTGAATTCATCTGAATTCTGCTTTAAGGACTGGGTGGCTGCCAGTCTGGCCCCAGCACCAAGAGCTGGTGCACCTCATGTCTTCTTCCCGGTTAAGTCTTTTGTTCCAACCTTTCCATGCCTTTTTCTTTTCCTTCTCCTTCCTACCTTGCTGCCTCTAATCTTAAACTCCCCATTTCTGATGATACTTCATGTGCATGTGTTCTGGGGAGAATATAAGCAACATAGCCTGAACTGCTCAGCCTAGAACTGGCTAAAGAACAGGGCACATTTGGCCATAAATTTCTGATCTGTTTTGGCAGTGGCCTCCCTCCTCCAGCCTGGTGGGAGGCTGAGCACTCCAGCCAGCACCTCTGCTCTGCAGTGCTCTCCTGGTGTAGGACTGGTATTCTCCAGTTTAGTGTTCCCATTGAAACACTCCAGTCCACGGCTGCTTCCTCACTTCCCCCCCCACCTCTCCCTGCAGCAGGATGGTGAGGAGAGTTGGAGGCACAAAAAGGTAAAGATTGCAGGTTGAAATAAGAGCAGTTTACTGTAAACAGCAATGAGATAAGAAAGCCAACAGTAACAACATTACAACAACTAGCAGTGTATTAGGTGAACAATTCACATGCAATTGTCACAAGGGTTTGGCGCAGCCCTACTGAACACCCCCCAAAATCAGAGAAACCCCACAACCTTCTGTGCCCCCTGCCCATGAGGGGAGGTGGTATTGAATAACCCCAGCATCCTGGCTGTGCCTCTCCTGGCTGCTGCAAAAATTAACCCTGTCCTGGTCAGAACCAGGAGAAATGCAAAGACAAATAATTGGTAAAAATTAACCAACCGTACAATAAAAAAACCCAAGCAAAACAAACAAACAGACAAAAAAAACCCACAAAAAAGCGCTTACAGGATCTCTGTGAATAAAACAGCCAAGTGCTGTCCCCACATGGCAGTGGACACTTACTTTCCATGGAACCCTCTGTGGATTCCCCCATGCTCTGTTACATGTTGGACTTCAAGCCTCTCTGATACCCCACAAGGAGGGGTGTCCCGCCAGGGCCATGGGAAGGGATGGCCGCCGGCCCTTGGGGTCACGGGGAACTGTACCGTGTGCCAGCAGGATGGATGAGGGCAGTGCAGCCCTGGGGTGGGATGTGCCGCAGCTCAGCTCTCCTGGGCATGGGCAGACCTTGCTCTGTGTGCACGGGAGCACGCACAGAGGCTTGCTGCAGCAGTCACAGGCTGAGCCCTGCAGATGCAGGTCCTGAGTCTGTGGGCTTTGCCACTGCCATGCTGGCGGAGCAGAGGGGCCATCTCAGGATCCCCAAGCCTGTCAGTGTTTAAGAGGCATTTGGACAATGCCCTTGATAACATGCTTTAGCTTTTGTCCAGCCCTGAATTAGTCAGGCACTTGGACTAGATGATCATTGCAGGTCCCTTGCAACTGAAAAATTATCAAGGCAGTGACTGAGCAAATAAGATGGACAAGAACTGTGTTGGCATAATTTCTGTGTACTACAAAGCCTATGTAACAGTGCTTGACATTGAATAAACACTTAAAATATACATGCAAGTTCGACTGAGAAGACAGAAACTGCAGTTTAAAAGGTGGTGAAGAAGAGTGTGAAAATTTTAGCTTAGAGTACTGCTGTGTTCTCTGGAAAGCAAAAGAGCATAGAGGCATTACACAAGAGGTAGGCTTTATTTGGACGTATCTGCAGTTGTTTTCCATTACACAGTGTTCTTCATGTTCCTGGATGTTACTCTCTCAATCCATTTTTATATTTATATATATATATATGCACATGAATATAAGTATACACATGCATACCTAAAGCATACTCTCAAATGTGCGGTTCCTTTTTGATGAAGAATTTTAGTAATGTTTTTTTTTCACAATCAAGATAGCAAAATAAATGCCAAAACCTGCTTATGTAGTCCATGTTGCAAGATGTTCTTTGAAGACTCCCATACACAAAGAATTGGCAGAGCTGCTGTTCTGCACCTCGTCTAAAGTCTGCAGGGTTGGTGTTGGCTCAAGCACAAGTCTGTCTTGTGATGACAGGAAACTGCCCCCAGGCATTCCTGGTAACTTGATGATTTGAACTCTGTGCCATTATCTGGGAGCAACCAGCAGCCAACGTGTACCTGCTGAGCAATTCTCAATGGAATGTATATTCCTCCTATCTCCAAGCTGAGACCGTAAGTGCATTTGTAGTTTTAGTGAAATAGATCCATATCCACTACTGGACTGTAACACAAGGACTTAGTTAAACCAGCAGATAACACTCACTTCCGAATGCATGTATCCTCAGGAAACAGTTCAGTCCAGGGAGAGCCCTTTACTTTGTATTCTCCGTGCATTTTAAAGCTGCACTGGGTAGAGATGGGCATTTTAAGTTGCTTTCCGATGCTTTCCACTTACAGTTTGCTCCATTTCCTCAACTACTTGTTATTTTTCTTGATGGGCTGGTTGGCTTCACCAAGCCGAATAGTCTCAGTGACACTGCACAAAGTTGATGCAACTAACATGGTGTACACGGAAAGGAAATGTGGTGGAATACCACAGACAATCCTCACTGCTTTGAGTGCTCAGCATAGAAATGTTTTCAGAAGTCTTAACAGCAAATTAAAATTATGAGGTAGTTTTTTATATACTTTTTGCCGTGAAAATTGGCATTCCTGCTTTGCTGCAAGCTTTCCAAGGGGTATGACTGATTTATATGTCACCTTGTTGCTCTAGGATACGTTTGGCAGAGCTGTCTCTCTGGCTGTCAGCATGCTGGCTTGCCTTCAGATGTTCTGCTGCTAACGACCTGCCTATGGGAATTCACCTGTCTTACAAGCGATGCTGCCTTTGGAGAGTCCCTGTGCTCAGGGACTGTCAGACACGTCTGCCTGTACAGCTTCACCTGGCATGGTTTGGTTTTCTTCCTGTTTCAATGTCAAACAAGAGTGCCTGGCACAACAGCTAGAACAGAACTGCCCAAGAATCTTGCAATTCTCATATACTGCATTACAAAACTACTTACAAAGTAGATCTAAAAGGTGTCACTGTGATCTATGAAACAGGCAACATTCCTGCCTTACAGTTCCCACCTATAGGATTTATTTTTTTCAAGGCTTTCTCCGTTAACGGATGCTTCCTATATAAGCTCCTGGATGTGGTAGTCACATTATGGACCCACAGTGAGAAATGTTCCTTTCAGTGCAGGTATTTCCGTGCTGTGCTGCTGATCCTCACCAAAGATGTAAAAACTCCATCAGCAGGTTCAGGGTATTCTGGAGCAGGGCTCTTGCTCCTTTCTTTGAAGCTGGGCTGTTCCGTGTGGAGCCAACCCTCAGCAGGCCCATGTGCTTCAGTGTCTTCCAGCTCTTGCTTTATTAATATTTTATCCAGGCACTCTCTGGAGCAGAGAACTGGAACTCAGGTCGCACTCTGCCTATTAAGAGGCTACAGCGCTGTAGTCTTCCCAGCTGGGTAAATATTTCACCTTGGAAGCTTCAGGAAAATAACCTCATTAGGAGGAATTGAGCCATCTACCCTGATTACAGCAATTACCAACCAAGTGGAAATTAAGGTCCTCAACAAAGGCAGGAATTTAAGACAGAGGTTCCTTGTAAAAGGTCACAGCTTTAGCCACCCACACTACTAGAGATGAATGGGAAGCTATGCCTGAGAGGTCTAAAAGTACCCTCAAAATATGCTGCTGAGACTAGGCCCTGCTGCAATACAGTTTAGGGAATGCTTTACAGCAGTGTACAAATACCAGTTACTCTGCATTATGAGGGCTCCAACCATTCCAGCACAGGCATCAGCAAATTCTGGGCCTAAGGAGAAACTTTCTGGTAGAAGACTGGGCTTGTGAAGATTTCTGAATTGGATTTAGCAATCTCCCAGGGCAGTTAGGTAATAATTAAATGATACAACTTTTGCAACTCTTAGCACTAAACTTGCACTGCCGATTCTTGAAAATTTCTCACTTGGAGCGGGCGGAAAAAAAAGTTGTGTTTGCCAGCTAGGTCTCCCTAAGCACTCAGCTCATTTTGTTTATTTCCATGAGTCATTTTTAGAACAGGCAACAATAATCTCACAATACTTGAGTCACACATAATCCGGAGCCAACTTCTTAGAGAACACAGCTTTCTTGAGGAGATTGAAAAATATTCTAAAAGAAAAAATGCCTCTCTGGCTTTTGTACATAACAAGAAATTACATGTAAAAAAAAAAGTGGATGATATGCTTGACTTTTGGAAACACAGAATACAACACTTCCTGTCTGTCCCTTCAATTTTGAGACCTAAGAAGACATGAGACAGAAAGGACAAAACAACACTAAGTCCCCCTTGAACAAGCGTGTGGTTGCTGACTACATGCTAATGCCTCGCCCCCCAGCAAACATGCAGGGAAATGAGACAGAGGCAGCTCCTTTTATCAAGGTGTGAAGTGCAAGTTCACTGTACATCTCTGGCTACTGACTAACAGCTGCTCTTACAGAAACAGCCTTCCTGCTACAAATACAGCCAGTTTCTGCTTATCTCTAGCACCATCATTTCTGAAAATCAGGTGCCAAGAGATCTTCCCAAACCAGGTGCTTTAAAACTCCACTCACAATTTCCTTCCTGTGCTCGGAACTCCCCCAGTGCAATCCTAGCTGCACAGAGACTGACTCAAGAGTTCCTCTGTGGAGAGAAAGTTTTTTCTGCCTGCTTTTCTCAAAAGCAGTTCAGTTTCCAGGATGTGACAGTTTGTTGTGGGAAGGCCCCATCTCATTGCCTGGAAACACAGTTATTAGGAAGTATCTATTCCAAAGCTAAGCAACAAAGGCACAAGTCTTCATCTGATCTCCCCAGATGGGAAGGGCTTCAGCTATAAACATACTGTGCTGCTTACAGCACAGAGAGTTCTTCCCTCACCTAAAGGAATTGTTTGTTCTCAGGCTATAAACAGCTGTTCCGCATTTTAAAAAAGGAAAATATACTACACAAACCACTATGATAAATACAGCTCTATGTGGCATGAATGGACTATTCAAAAGGTTGGTTAATACAAGAATATACAGGTGACAAATGAACAGTCCTGCACTCATTAGGGCAAGGCTGGATTTTTTTTCAGCCACAAAAGACATCAAAATGCTATCCCCTAAGAGCCAAAGCATCATTTTTGTTACCTTCACTGAGAAGTGGCTAGAATGAGAAATAAAACAGCACTGCCCCAAATGTGCTTGTCTGTTTAAGCTATGAAAGTTGCTTCATCCATATAAACAGATGCTGAGTGTTAAAAACAAACCTCACTCCAAAGCACCAATGCGAAGGCGGCCGCAGATGGTTGGTTTCTGCATCTGACAGTATTGACTAATAAGACTGTTTTCCTTTATCAGTGATTTTTCCTCTGATTTGTCTTCTACAATGCACCAAAGACAAAAACTTTCCTCTTAATGCAAGCACTGTAGGAGTGCCAGAAACAAACTTTGTAAATTTTTTTAAACTTTTCAAAATTACCATTTTCCTAGCTAAGCAAAGATAATTCTGATTTTTCTGACCTGTTTAATTAGTTACCAGCAGCAAGCTTTAATCCCAAGAGCATCATGTTTAATTGATCCTTTTTACTCTATAAATGGATGGTAACTGAAAGGTTCTGAACCTTTCAGTAGTACCAACTGCATCTTATGCTCACATCTGCCCAGTGGAAAGCTGAGGCAGGTTTCTCCCCACGCTGCTGCTTTCACTTGACTGGAACGAGTCACTCAGCTTGCCTCCTAGCACTATGTCTGGCCCTTAGAGGAAAAAAAGAAAACCAATGCAGATGAGTATCGTTTTGTTTTGCACCACCATGGTCAGCAACTGCACTGCACAAATTGATTATGCAAACGCACATGATTAAGTAACACGAGGAATAAAAAGCCATCAACCACATCCACTGCAACCTTCCTTTCTTGGCCCTGCTTTACTGAAAACATGAAAATAACTGATCACAACTGTAAACTTGAGCAAAGATGTAAACTCTGATATACTAGGGCCAATTTGAAAAACCAAGGAGAAGATTGCAAAGGCAATGTAATAGGGAACAGCAAGAGCACAGTGGAGAAGTATCTATTGAGAACATACTATTTAAACAGTTGTTCTGCTTGTACAGGTAAACAAGGGCTTGGGAAGGAGTTCATTGAGCTACAGAAACACGTCTTTTGTAGCTCCCTCTGGAAACAAAGGACAAGGAAAAGTTCTCCGTATAGACTATAAACCCATCACTGAAATCAAATATATAAACTGAATATATTAAAGCTTTGAACTTTATTACACTTAATTTCTTCTGAGTATCTTACCCTTCTTTCCTGTCCAAGATAAACCTAAACATGAGAAATAGAAGGATAAAGGAGAACTCCACTAAATGTGGAGTACATTTCGTCAGAGTCTGTGTAGGCCAGTTTGCCTCCCGTTACGACAACGTTTACTTCATCTCCTGCTTTGAGGTGAAGAACAAGGTGGAACGTCCCAGGACCACCGCAGGTCCGTTTCCCCGAGTAGGGTTTGTGATACTCCAACAGTTCCCTCCTGTACCCAGCTGTGTGGAGCTGAGCCACACTTGCGTTGGAGACGGACAGCACTGCTTCTACATACTCATCTCTCTCTGGGGCCAGCACGGCAGTGATCAGGTAGCGCCCTTCATATGGTGATGTGAAAATGCCTGTAGAAGAGAGACAGCTTTTCAGAGTTATTCAAAATAGGGACACCTGACCTCTCTAAACACAATGACAAACATAAAGCTACATACAGGTAACTGCACAAGGTCTGCCTTGATCAACCGACCACAGTCATGAAGACAAAGGAGCACTGCTTTTGTGTTAGAACACACCTGTCCTCCAGGACATGAGCAGGTCTTGTCCACATCCAGAAACATCCTCGCCTAAGCAGCTCCTGTGACTCAGAGCTGGATGAAGGTGTGAGAGACACCCACATGCTGTGCAAGTACCCAGTAGGCTGAGGCACACCTAACACCCTCATGTGATGCGACGCCCTGCTTGAGAAGGAGGCAGCCTGCAGGTATGGCCATTGGGGAGGCAGCATGAGTCACTTCCCTCCCACCTCTCCTCCAGGTCACCCAGCTGGCTAAGCTGCAGTGAAGTCAGGATTAGTAACTAAGGGATCTCACCTCTGCTACCTAGGCTCAGCTGGCCTGTGGTGAGGTGAGGAACACAATCAGTTGCGCTGCCAGAGAAGATATAGTGGTGAGCTGGGCTTCAGTAGTACTGGGTAATCGTGGAACACCAGCCATGGCAAAGTGTATGCCTGTCCATATCCACAGGAGGCTTTTACCCCAGTGTGTCTGGCTTAAATGGACTTATTTTGTTGTTGAACGTGCCAGCAAGATCTGAGATAACATCAATCAAACCCTGGTACCCATGCTACTGCCTGTCTATCATCTCTGTGGGTCATACCCTTTGGCTATTACCTGTATTGGGGTTATAATAGTCCCCGTCATTCACAAGCACTTTGTTAAAGTGAACCACGCCAGCATCACTGGAGAAAGGCTTCTGTGTGAGCCCAGCAGAAAATGACACCAGAGAGGGTGCAGCAGCAGCAGCAGGTCCTAAAATGGGTAACAACATGAGTGAGAATCACATCAGGATGACAACACAGCCTCTTCCCTGTGATGGTTTATAATTTGATGTCTCTGTTCCTGCACATAACTCCACTTGGACTAATCCCATCAATTGAGGGATGCCAGAATTAGCAGAATACATATTGCTGGCCCAGGTCCCAGGTGTCTCACCATAAAATCTACTGAGCACCATACAGTTCCTGTGTTGNTTTTTCCTTCTAAGAAAACAGTACATGGCTTCTAAACGCTGGCAGTGGAAATCCTGCCACCTTTCAATTCCACAGTGCTTCTGCCAAAGTCCTTCTTCAGGACTGAGGTTGCCCTTCAACATCTCCACTCTCTGTCACTTATCACAATGGCAACAGGAGTGCTAAAGGTGTTTAGCTCGTGCCAGCTTTCCTAGTCACGCTGAGAAGTTGCACACAGTTTAGATCTCCTACCTTCTCTGCCAAAGGGTAGTGAAAAGGGCTATAAGAATATATAACACTTCAGTATTAATGCAAAGAGAACCATCATTGGGGCTATTCTCTCACTCTGGCACTTCCCTTTTGGGTGAATTTTCACTTCACAATTTTTTCTGCTTTTCTCAGTAGATCAAACAGACACTTAGGCATTTTATAGGGGCTCTCTGCTTACTAGCTAAACACTGCTGTTAGACTAGACGAAATACAATTTGGACAATTAAGACAAATTTTTACCCTTAACAGATTGACTTAATGGCAAGTGTTTAATAATCAACCACTTATTAGTTTCATTTTTGTTACCTTCCCTTTAAACATTTCCCCAAGGCAGTACACACAGCTAGAAGTAGTCAACTCTTGTTGCTTTGTTCAGGCAAGTAGGTAAACAACAAATGACCTTAAAGTTGTCCACAGTTGCTGCTTCACCCTGCTCCTTCTGCCTTCCTTAAAAT
Source organism: Cephalopterus ornatus (assembly GCA_013396775.1). Classification (NCBI taxonomy): domain Eukaryota; kingdom Metazoa; phylum Chordata; class Aves; order Passeriformes; family Cotingidae; genus Cephalopterus; species Cephalopterus ornatus. The sequence goes on along the minus strand of VZRE01012317.1, from coordinate 135,878 downwards.
AAATGTTTGCCCTCTCCCTCTCAATCAGAGATGCCCATCAGTAACAAATGTTCAATTTATTGAATCATAGAATATCCTGAATTGAAAGAGACCCGTCCAACTCCTGGTCCTGCACAGGACAGCCCCAAGAATCACACCATGTTCCCGAGAGCATTGTCCAAACCCTTCTTAAACTCTGACAGGCTTCATACTGTGACCACTTCCCTGGGGAGCCTGTTCCAGTGCTCAGCCACCCTCTGGGTGAAAAAGCTTTTCCTAATATCCAATCTCATCCAGATTATATCACTTAAAAATTGAAGTTTAAAAGTGGCAAAACTTCACCTAAAATGCAGATATACAAATCCTCTGCTATCCTATCCACTTTTTTTCTGAATAACTCAGCATGTGAGAGTGGGAGGGGAAAACACCCTACTTACACAATATTACTTACAGAAAGCACCTCTATGTAGATGCTTCCTCGGAGACTCAAATAAACTGAAAACACAACTTACTGGCTCACTCAAATGGTTTCTCTCCTCTACAGTCACACTGCACAAACTATATGCTGCCTGCCCATAAACATGGCCTTCTTCCTTTGGAGCAACTATAGTCCTATTTGGATTGGTATCATGTAAATACGAGAGCGACTCCTGTCCTGTCTTGCCACAACTTCAAGATTTTCCTTACTAATTGCTAGAACAGTTGTTAGAAAAAACTATTTTCTGCTATGCTGCTGAAACTGTTTCAGATCTGCAGCCTGGTTTAGCACACTATATGTATCTATTCAAAGTGGAAATCTTAAACCTTTTTAAATAGCCGGTAGATCAGTTGCGGGCTCATTATAAGGAGGCACAGTAAAGACACAATGTGTCTGTGCTCTCTTACCCTCCTCACTGCTTCCAGCTGGAGTTATGCCCGTTCAAAGCTTTCACAGTTCCTACCAACACCTCAGCACTGTTTTGCAGAACTTTACAGAGGGGTGCACCACCCTCTCTTACATGTACCCCCTTGAAAACATTTTCCTCCACGCAAAGATCAAAGTTCAGCTTCTCTAGGCAAGGTCCAGGCTTGGAAACTACTTTCACTTAAGCAGTCAGTGTTGTGGAATTATTAACATCAGAAAGAAAAATTTTGAAACATTTAATAGCGATGAACCACAGGCACAGCTCTGATGAGGAAACTGCTAGGCAGACAAAAAGTTTCACAAAAGATTCAACCACAGTTTTACAGCTTCTAGGGGTAGAAAAAACTCTTTTTACTTCAGATGCATTCAAGAAGGTTTCGCTTGAGATAGACATATCTATATCTATCTATATATATACACGTAAGAAGGAGTAGGTATGTCTGTTCTTGGCAATCTAAGCTACGTAATTCATTCTGGGGAATCAAAGAACCACAGAAGATGTATGGGTGGCCCTTATTAGGTTCATCTACTTCCACCCATCTGCTAGTTGTATTTCTGGTTCTCCATCTCTCTTTTGACTTCCCAGCACAGTTCATGCCTCCCACAGAGCCCAAAGACCAGAAGGAGAGAAAAGAAGAAAAAAATGTGAAGCAAAACAAAACAGCACACAGCATAGGCATTTGCCATCAAGGTAAAAGGGGAAAAAAATACGTGTGATGGTGCTGCTGACAATTGCTCAGCAAGTGGAATGAAGATTCTTCAAGGACCTACACAGAAGAAAGACCGTAAGTATTTAATTCGCCAGCAGGTACTTAAGATTCCTTTGAATATGGCACGAGTAAGGAGGATTTGTCAAATTGCTTTTTTATTTTTTAGCACTTCAGTTTGACTCTAACGTCCCATTTTCAGGAACATTTTTTCTGCTTATGGGATGGCCATGCAGCATAGTATCACACTGATCTTCATGAGCCAGTGCTCAACGAAGCTGGTCTGCTAAGTCACAGTGTTTCTGATGTGGATGACACCTCGGTGTGTTATGAAGACACGCACTTTTCTCCGGAGCCTCTCACTGTGGGCGAAGTGTAGGACCCAGCACTTGGTCTTGTTGAACCTCATGCTGTTGGTCTCAGCCCATCTATCCAGTCATAGGGCCAGATTAGGGACAGTGGATGTAAATGCTTCAGCTCCACAGAAGTCTAACAGCTCTTTGCACCATTCTCACCTCCCTGTTTTCTGACTGTACCTGCCATTAAGATGTGCAAGGCATTTAGGGGGAAGCTAAAGGACAGATCAGCAAGTGTGTCTTATATTTGGAGAGGTCTTCAGGGGCACAGATCAGGAAAAGGAACTCTTTGGTAAAGCCCACCTCTCTCTGGATCCCAGGGTGATAACCGCTCCACCAACATGTTCTACCAAGCAGCAGATGGGTGCACTGCCTGCCTCACCCTGCCTTTTCAACACTTCTAACATCCAACCACTGTTTCACACAGCTTATTAAAATACTGCTGCCTATAAACTGCAATAAATTGTACAAAGTGGAAGAAAACCCCCAGGAAATCCATTTATCACAGAAATCTAGACATCTATATTGGCTTTGCTGGCATCAAGATAAATGAATGTTTCTTTACTTCTTATCCTCTTCCAGAAACCTCATCTATTGCTGCTTGTTCTTACCACCAATCCCCAAATGCAAAAAGATTGCTTTAAGGCTTGATGGATTTTTAATTAGAATGTATAAATATCAGAATTACAGTGTGAACTCTTTACAACTTTTTTTAAGTCAGTCCCCAGACCACTCCTTATGATGTGTTTTTGTGATTTTGTTATGGCCATCAAACAAAGTCCCGGGGTAGGATTTTGGATTCCATAAAGCTGTTACATTTTATTTCCATCTATTTCCTGTATTTCCTCAAACAAATTTAGATGAAATCATTCTTTTTGAAGAGGGTGTGGAAATATTCACTTTGATCAAGGATACCATTCCCCAGGGTTTGATAATACCTTGAGTATGAGATCACAGGGCTGGCAACACCTAATCAACATATTTATCAAGGCCAACTAGCATGTCCTACACAAATTTTATACCTGTTTATCATACAAATCCATAAATGAATTGTAATACTAACAATTTAAAAAACACCTCACCCTACCAAACCAAGAAAACTGCATTTTCAAGCCTTTAATCTGTGGCTGTCAGTGGTTATCACTTTTGCTTTCACTGAAGTCAGGAACACAAGCCTTGGTGATTCCAACAAAGCCAGAAACGCTCCCAAGAGGAGAACCAACTCATGCACTAGGCTAAGACACTAAGAGTTCTTCAAGATCTTAGTCTTGGCCTTATTCATATCTTATTAAAGAAATGCTAAAATCAGCAGAAATATATCTTTATTTTCTCATTTAAAAGGCAAATAAAAAGGTCTGTACTAACATTTGCTAGGAAATACAAACCCTTTGTATTTAAAAAATGCTTACTGAAGTAAGTAATAAGAACCCCAGATGAATTATTTTGCAAAACCTAAGCCCCTTCTCCCCACCCCCCCATATTTTTAAAGTATGCAGAATCTGCTTTGATGAGTACGTATAGCAAAATCGGTCAGATTTTCCTCAATGCTAAACTTAAATACTAAAAATCAACACTTTTTTTTTTCAACCGTGACTTTCCAGAGACTGAAATAAACATTAAATACCTGTGTGAAGAATTTCTAGGAAACAACCGCCTTACCTCGTGAGTCCATGGTAGGAGGAGACGACTTTGGATATCCTACAAAGGAGAAGTAGTATGTGTGACTCAGTACATAGCAGAGTTCATTATGACCAAATATCACTGAAGTCTTCTGAAAAGATCCTTGGTTACTGAACAGCAACCTACCCAAATAGCTACCAAACAGCATCCCTTATAAATCCCTATATAAAATGCTCAATTATCATTAAACTGGGGTGGTCATGGCAAAGAAAACCAAGTTATTACTTCAATGTACTAAAACCACTGCAAGCATTATGGAAAGAAAAAAATAATTTAAGTTTCCCTAGTGGCAAAGACTGCTGTAGTTACCAGGGATTTTACATCAGCTCTGTCGACCTCATGCTTTGTGCAGCCTTGGAAAAGCAACAAAACTGGCACTGAATGTGTTTCCCCTATTTCTATAGCCAGCTGGAGGCTGCAAAGGCCCATTCATAAATCATCTCTGCTGTAAACCCATTCTCAACAGCAAGAAAGATCAAAAAGTGGCTGGTAAAGCACAGTAGATCTCAGTGTCACTTCTCCAGCCAGACTTGGCATGTCCATGGCACTTAGTTGGGAGTGATTCACTACCAGTTTGGTTCTCTCACCTGGTGCTCCAGCATACCCTTCAGCAATGGGCATGGTACTTTGACCAGCCTGACCATCTGCACTTCTAAGCCGTCCTCTTCCTGACATCAAAACTGTGCCAGGAGGCCCTGCCTCTCCAGTCTCCAAGATGATCCCGGTTGTTCCAGGCAGAAGTGGCAAAACGCCTGACCCTGGCAGCACTGGGCGTGGAGGAGGTCTCAGCTGTGGTGGCTGGAGGGGGGTCCGGTGTCGTGGGGGTTGTATCCTTGGCCTGGATGGCAGCAGGGATATGCCAGGATGGGGCTGCACCGGCGGCCTTGGTGGCAACGGCTGCCATGGTACTTCTGATCGCCCTTTGAAATGATGAAAGAGGAGGAAAGATACAAAATTATTTGCCTAAAACAGTAAATACAATGGCATGTAAAATAAAGACTTCAAAATAAAACAGGACTCAGTTGGAGGCCATCTGTTCCCTCAGACCCAAGACTCCACTGGCAAAACTCTGTTCCACTCTTGCAGTACTACAGACTCCACTCTTTACCAGTTTCTGTGACACAAGGAAAGGACAGTCTGGGGACAGGACAAGCAGCAGTCAAATAACTCGTGAATTCAACCACTAGACTAGTTTTCACTTCCTACACCAGGCAGGGTGTGTATCACACCTATTCCCACCAGTACCTTCATCCCCAATGCGTGCTCTCTCTCTCTCTCTCTCTCTCTACTTTCACTTCAGTTCCGCCCAACCCCTCACACACACTGCGTACTCTGCGACTCTGTATTCACACAACTCATAGCACAAGGCTGACTCTTTAGCATGACAATAAAGAAAATTATCCACAGCAAAAAAACTCAGTAATGAGCATGACTTATGAGACTTTTTTCCCTTAATTTAAAAAGCAATGAACTTAAAATTCCAAGTGCTTCCATTAGTAATATTTTCTGACAATGAAGGCAGAACCCTAGGATATAATCTACCAGAAAACTCTTCAGTGTTTAAAATGAAGAGATACCATTAAAAGACTTTTACACTAGGGCAGCCAACTCATATGACATCAGGGTTGAACAGCACTGACATGGTTACATTTGTGTATCTCGTGTAGTTCTAAGCCTTTTAAAGGAATTATGACATTCATAAAAATTAAGTCCTAGATGACATTTAAGAACGAAATGTCCTCCAAGAATAAATCTGGATTACATCTACACTATTAACAGAAAGCTACAAATTTGCAGATTTTTATATAGAATGACAGCTTTTATATAGAATAATTAGAATTTCATGCTAAATTAAACTTCAGCATAGGTTACTTTCGTTAGGTGCAGGGATCAATGTGAGTTTCTGTGGAAAAGGGGCAAAAACCCCATTGGAAATTCATCTGATGCAACTTGTCACATATCAGAGATGCCTGCCACGGTCCACAGTGGAGCCCACCTCTCTGAGGCCTCAGTGGTCACAATGAAGCACTTCAATTCAGCACAGTCCAAAATCAGCTTGGATAAATTCATCAGTAGCTAGAACTAAACCACCTGGCTGTGCCTAGAAGCAGATTTGGTGTAGTGCTTCCCCTGGCTCTGCTGTGCAGCTGGGGACCCCAGGAGGGCCTTATGCTGCTCTTTGGGGCAAGAGTTTACAACAAAGTCATGTAGGTATTGTCCAAGACACATGGCTGGGGTCTGGACAGTGTCATCGCAACCACATGCTGTTTTGCGACTACTCAGCACCTGCACTTTACCCTTGTGAATCCCATGTCTTGTTTTCAGTCTCATGAGAAGTCCACATAAGCCTTCCAGAGTGCTGGGAGGATGTCTGAAGTCATAGTCTCAACACCACCTGCATTCACTTGCTCGATATGGCTGCTGGAAATAAATCTCCCTGAGCTTTTCTGACTGACTTTCACTGTCATGAGAACCAAAACTTACACAGACAGTGCACCACAAAGCTGGGCTAAAGCTGTCTTGGCAACTCTGTCCACAGGGCAGAGGCCTAAAGAGTGAAATGTTTGCTTTATACAGGTTAAAATTATTTTCATAAAAATCCCAAGATTAAAAAAATCTTAGATTTTTTTTTTTCCAAAAAAAAGGCCTCTAAGTATCAAAGTAAATTGTTTAACAGAATTGTTAACTTAGTAGAGACAAGTTCTGTCCACAGCAGCATCGAATTAGACCTTCAACTAACATCTTCAGATTAACCTCATTCAAAACATAAACTGACAAAATACTTTGGATGCCTATACTTGTAATTTCTTGAGTCAGTTTTACTGGGCTTTATTAAGACAATTATTTGGAATGACACTGGGAAAAAGTATACATTTCTATGTTTGTTTTTCTAGACCTTTAAATAACAATCAACAGCTGAAATTCCACATCCTGAGCAAACTGCTTCCTTGCATGCAATATCAATACTGCAATATTCAGAATTATCCCATCTCTGTAAAACTAAATCCAGAATCACCTGCCTAAAGCTCACTTTCAAGTGGAAGTAATCAGATATGTGTGAGTTGAGAGTAATCTGGTCTGCCATCTTTGCCAGCCTTTTGGCCTCTTCTACTGAGATGCATCATAGCAAGACAAAGTACCAATAAATCACGAGATAAAGATGACAACACTGGAGTCAACCTATTCTGACACTGAATTCCATAACACATGTTTTCAATTCATAAGGCAATGAGAAAATGAACCCCTGATGAAGGCTGGTGGGAATCCAGATAGACCTGCTTTAACTTTGCTGAGCAGCACATGAAACAGAATCTTCCCCATCATCTTCCCATTTGTCTGGGAATGCAAAGGATAGAGCTGAGATCATTACACAGCTAGGACAACTAACACTGTCCTCAGCAGAGATTGCCTTGCTGCTCTGGTTGACATCACTGTTGGGAGTGACAATTTGGTTACCATATCACATACCAGAGACTTTGCTCAGATGCTTGTCCACAACTGAAAACAGAAGGGAAGATTTTCTTCCTTGGTTGAAAATAAGAATGCTTTCGTTCCCCTCTCCCGCAGCCAGGCAGCTTTAACCTGCATGTTACTTCACTAAAGGAGGAATGATTTGCTGGGAAGGATGATGAGCAGCAACCTGGATGCATGAGGTGAGCGGACCTTTGGGATGCATTTGTTTCTAGTATCATTCTGCTATGACCACGCTTCCCTCAGTCCCCAAAACACACAGAAAAGAAGTGTATAAAGCAAACTAATGAGTAAAGGAATCTGTCACTGCACCCACTAGAAGCCAAAATGACCTCACTTGAATTTTCTTGTGGATACCAAAGGGATTTTACAATTACTCTAGGAAGGGGCATTTTGCACAAGCTTACAGGGAGCCCAGAGGAACTGACTATTATGATTGCATGACTATTCACACTGCAACTTCAAGATTTTATGTTGCCTTTTATCAATGCTGTAATGCAGAGCACTCATTTGGTTTCTCAGACCATAACTTCACCAGACAACATTTTGCTGTTGCTTTCAAAACCCTGCTACGGAGACAATTACCGTTGGAATTGCAGTTCAAGTTAAATAACCGTAACCAAAGCAAACTGCACTCCCAGCACAGTATCTGGCTACAAGACCACACTTTGATCCCTGGAAAACTTCATGGATATATATGAATAGGCAGTAATTAAAAGAGACCACTAACTTTAACATGGCTTTCAGTTTCGTGCCATTTGAAGAGCAAACGTACTCACAAGAGAGGCACAGAGTGCAAGGAGAACAACTTACCCTACAAGATATGGAGCTGGGGGCAGCCACCATTTAGTGTGGATGAAAAGCTACAGGATCATATTACCTTGGAGAGCACATCATGCATGGCCCCCTAAGTGCTTACACTGTCTGTTGCCACCACTGCCTTGTGTGAGGCAGGACACTGTACTACCTTCACCAGGAATTATAACAAATTAAATACATTTCTGGCCTCTGCGTTCATATCTGATGTACAATCATTCACTGTGTTAGCTTGTCAGTTTGGATTGAGGCACTTGAAACCCCTTAATAAAAAAATCTGGAAGAAAATATAGCCATATTCCTAAGATCAGTGTCATTTGACTTTGCTCAGGTTTACAGTGTGCTGGGCTTACACTGCCTGATGAGACTTTATATTGTATTCCTTGCAATATATCCTTGCCTTACTGCCCTCAACAACTTTATTAGTAACAATTTGTTTCTGTTTCGGCCCTTCTGAAGTCAAATGACATCATTTGAATGCTACAATATGCTGGCAAATTGTGCATAAGAAATTCTACCCTGATCCAAGTCCAGGACTGTCAGTCTTCCTTTCAAACGTTGGTATCAGAGACAATGCTGCAGATCACAGATGTAAAAATACTTAAAGCCATACCCCAACTCACGTAACAGCGTTCCCAAATCACTTCCAAAAAAGGCTTTTCTGCCAAAACGTTTCTGCAACTCCAGCCTTCAAAACTTACTTAGACTGCTGTGCCAGACAGTGTTATTGTAATTGGAAACATTTGGGAACTGAAATGTGTGCTTCACAAATCCTTCAGAGGCCAGAGGCACCGTGTAGCAGCAAGGGATGCTCAGAGTACCTGCACTCCAGATCCAGCAGAAGCATCCTTCCACAGGCTTTTAGCATCCAAGGTAAATGGAGAGGTCTGCCCTAAAGCATTATTTTATGGAAAGCCAGGTGTGCTGAAGCTTTAATACACTGTAATAGGGGCTGATAAATGAAACCCATGAGGTCACTTGAACATCTGCTTTAAACAGCAGAAGAAAGATTACTGTGTGTATCTTGGACCTTTCTCCAGTGTCGGTCTCTAGTGCAAATTAATTTTGGGCAACATGGATGAGAAACAGGATTACACAGATACATCATACTCCATTCTAATGAGGATTTGGTCTGGTTCTGCAAGATCTAGGGGTAAAGGCTCTAACCCTGTTGAATTTAAGTCAAGATGACATCAAAAGAATTATCTGAAAATTATGGACCCTCTTCGCTTCCCCTTTAAAGGAAGAGAAATGTATTTTTTTTAAATTTCACGCAAAAGCTTCTCACCTCAAAAGGATTTTTGCATCAAGTACTGCAATACATTTGGTTTTAAACAATTAAACAAAAGAAACACATCTATTACAGCCTTTCAAGTCTCTGCCTTGGAGTGAGAAGAATAGTCTTCCCTAAAGAAATTCGTATCAGTCTCTTCATGAAGCACAACTTGTCCATTCAAGGACACGTGCTCACAGTCTTGCATCTGATCTCCCCCAACCACCATCAGCTGCAGCAGCCCACAAGCTCTTCCCTCAGCACCTCTCCTAATTTTAGGCCAGTCAGAGAAATTGGCCCCTTATTTATCTCATGTGTGTACAGAATTAAAACCAGAAGCATCACCCAGCTGAGGAGTGCAGTTTCAAAGCAGTCTTCAATTCCTATGTTTCTGCATCATGCTAACAGAAACAGGAACTCAGCTTCCTTCTGTAAACTTTGACTCTCTCAGCAGAACAACCCATTGCCGAAACGTGGAGCAAGAACTTCAGAGGGAACAGAGCGGCTTTTGTCAAGGTCCCTAAACCTTCATGGCAAGGTTCACCAACACGCTGAGGTTACCATTTCACGGTATTTTGAGCCAAAGGGAACGTGCCCCTGCTTCTCAGCTGCTCTAACGCAAACTTTAAACCACCTGTGGAGGTAGATTTGTAGTAACATGGTGGACTATCAACAGACGTGGCTGAGGTGTGAAAACATGCCAGCTGGGGTGTGCCAACTATTGCCAACTACCTTGTGGGAATGCAAACTTCTGTGAGAGCTATGGAGAAAAATTCTTGTATTGCCATGCCAAGATATGCCAGAGCTTGTTTGTGAAAGTTCTAGATCAAAGAGGTGGTGCTGAATTATAATCATTAACTCATGCTAGGAACACAACTTAGAAAGTGCAGGGATAAAATATATTATCAAAATAAATTTGAATTACTCTGACTTGATTTTCTCCATTTACATTTCAATTTTCCCTGAGGCACACAGAATAATCTCACCCAACAGAATAACAAAAGAAAAAATACTAAATCAAATTAACTGGAATAACAGCCACAGACAATTATTACTTTAAAATCACTATTCAAAAATACTACTTTTACCACTCTCTTTATTCTGTCTCAAATTAAACATAAAAGCATGTAAGACTTCTTTTTTGGGTTTTGGTTTTTTTTGGAGGATACTTTTAAAAGCACTCAAAGTACTCTGTGGTGTTCTAGAGCAAAGAGCCAAAATTAGAGTCACTGTAAAAACAAAGAAGAAATTGTGTAATATTGAGTCTTTCCTCCCTTTATAAATGTTTCAGAAAGGAAAGCCAGTTGAAAAACAAACAAACAAACAAACAAAAAAACAAAAAGGAAAATACTTACTTGTGTCAGATGGAGACTTCAGCATGCCTTCAATATCTGTGGTGATTTTGGAGACCTGACTATGAAACTGTTGGATAGAATTTTTGAGGCCAGAAATATCTGTGGAATGTGATGCTATAGTTCCATTCATTTCACGGATGCAGTTCCATAAGCTGCTCAGGTGCTTATTCAGACCTTCTTTTATCCTCTGCAAGCTATCTGAGACAGAGTCCAGCTTGCCGCAAACTTTTTCAACATGTGAGACTCTGCTCTCAACATCTGAAACACCCTCCTGGATACCTTGTGTCTTTTCTTTGCACTTGCTAAGATCATTCAGGACATGGTCATTCAATTGTTCTAGCCTCTCTTTCACTTCACCACAGCAATTCTCACCAGGATGAGCAGTCTGATTTGCAAATGTCCTCTGCATTTGATCAATTTTTCGGAAGACACCTCGTTGTGTTTTTCTACATGTAGAATTGACTCCCAGAAGCTGCTCCTTGCAGCTACTCAAGCCATCTTGAAGATTTTTCATATCTTTATCAATGGCATTCAGATTATATCGGAATACACGTATGTCTCTTTGCATTTTCTGGATGTCACGTTGGTTACCCTTAATTAAGTTGAGTTTCTCATTAAGAGAGCTATTTAGAGACTGCAGAAGAACAGAGTTATTCTCTGTTTTCAAAAGCAAGTGATTGTAGTTGTCATTACAGTTTTCTAGCTCTTTCTGAAGGTCCTCTGTACCTTGTGGTGCAGACTGACATTTCTGTCCACAGAGTTGTTCAAGTGACAGTAGTTTGTTCTTCAGGAAATCAATCTCTGCTGTAAATTGCTCATTTGCAAATCCTGCATCACTGGGCAAGACGGGCCCAGGGTTCATAAACATTCCATCGGGGTCTGTGGTATTAGCGATCTCTAAAATAGTGCCGCCCAGCCTAACTTCTAGTGCCCGCAGCTTTTGGTCAAATAAGTCTCTCAGCTCATCTACCTCAGCAGCTATAGCACCACGGAGAGTTTCCTCAACATAAAAGCAATGTTCTTCAGCATTTCGTTCTGTAATATTCATCCTCGCATCAAGCTCCTCCAACCTCTCGCCAAACATGTCTTCTAGATCTGGAGTTGACAATCGAATGATTTCATTATCTATTCTGACATTCAAGATCCTATGGGCTTCCACAACTCTGTCAATCTTCTTATCTAAATCTTTTATCTTTTGGTCAAAGTAATTCCTCTCACCCTCGTTGCAACAACTGGAGTCGTTTGATGGAATCTGAGTTTGGAGAGTATTTATTTCTTTCCTCAAATCATTCTCTTTTCCTTTTATAACATCAATTATCCCTATGCAGTTATTGTCATTGTCATCACACTGCTGTTGAATATCCTGTAGTTTGCATCCACAGGAGTTCTTCAGATCTGACATTTTCTTTTCAAATCCTTCCATTATTTCTTGTCTGAGGGACTCAAATTTTGAGTCTATATACTCCTGATAAATATTGTCACTGGGCATTGTTATTGTAGGTCCCTGTGCTGCCTCCTGCAGTTGTTTTAATTGTCCTTCATAACCTTTTACTTTTCCATTTAGTTCCTCCAGCTCATCATTCCTCACCTTCAAGGCTTCTTTGACCTCAGCTAGCTCGGACTTTATATCTTCCATTTCAAAATCAATAAAAGGGTCTTTTTGATCTTTATTGTTGTGGAGTCCAGGCAGATGAATAGCATCTGTTTCACCACCAACCGCACTGTCAGGCTCTGAGCGGTCATAAAGGTTGTTCAGCCAAGTGACCAACATCTTACTTGCGTCTTCTTGTACAGTCAACTTTAGGTTTTCATTCACACCTGCCACGGAGGACTGAAGTTCAATCACAGATCGTGTAAGTCTAAACAATTCATCCTCAAGAAACTGCATTCTCTTCTCATATGCTGGAGCCTCTGGCACTTCTGTTGGTTCTGCATCTGTTTCACAGAAATAACAGACAAACTCTGGATGTAAATATTCCCAGTGTTACCTGTTTTAATCAGCTGTGGGTAATTTCACTTTTCTTTAAAACCAAGTAACAATTTAATTTGCGGAATGCTTGTTGCCTTTTCTGTTCTTGTTTTCAGTAGTTTATAATTAACACATTGTCAAAAACACTCCAAACTAAAAAGTTTTAGCACATTGACCAACTCCTGCCAAGATACAATGGCAATAAATAAACTGGCAAGTAGAATCGCCCTGCTTGTTCAGCAATGAATCTAAGCTATAGTATATGTAACAGACCATTACAGATCCATACACACCACAACACAGTCACCTTGGAACCACTGCATCTCCTATAACAGTAATTTGCTCCTGAATTCCCATTGAAAACTTCAGAGGCACTCAGCCATTTATTTGCCTGAAGTGGATTTGTGCTCCAATATTTTACTGAACTGGAGTCCAAATACACATTCCATATATGAGGTGATGAGATGGGGTTCTGCAAGGTACTCCAGTGAACCACACTTGCTTCACGTGCAATTCTGGATGTTCAGTTTCAAGCAATTGTCTTGAATCACACAAATGTGTGACCACTGCAGAAAATCCAGAACAACAACAACAAAAAAGATATATTATCAGATGTCAAGAAAGGATAAACTTCAGGAAAAGTCAAAGCAACTTTTTATTTAGTCTAGAAGAGAGGAGAATGATACAGATATCACCATGTTTTATTATGATCTTTTGGAAATAATGTTTTAGGTGGGCTAACAAAATATTTTAAAAGGTTATTTTTAAAGCAGGTACATAATCTATAGGACTAGTTTGAAACCATGTTTTAAGTCATTCAATGCATTCCACTACACAGAAAACACATGTGGAAATCTGAATTAAGTGCTATATGTGACACTAATCTCCAATTATGTTGGAAAAAGTCCTTCAGAAAGAAACATCTGTTTATCATTTTTTGTTAATGGAGAAAAGGCATAATACAGCAGTAACAGCATTCCTTCTTGTCCTTTCAGAAGACAGGATCTTACACAAACAAATGTCATTCATTCTTCAAAATACTCTGAGAAACCAAGGCTTATCCTTACTTATTCCCTTACTCCTTTACTATTAAGGCAAGTAATCTAACATAAACCTGTAAAATCTGCACAACCTTGAACTGTGAAACTGCTAGGGACCATAATTTATAATTAAAACTAGTATCTGTTGTGGGGTTTTTTTGTTTTAATAATAGTTCTTATTTTCTTTTTTTTTTTCCAAACATCAGAGAAACCACAGGAAAAAAAACCCCTGTAAATTCTCACAAAAACTCCAATCTTAAAGATTTTCTGGAACCGTGAGTAGTCAGCTGGCGTTTCCAGCCAGTGTTCTACAGCCCAACCCTCTGTTATTCTTCAGAAAATTCTCTGTATCAAGACTGCTATTGCCTGGCTATTATTTTCCCACCACACAGTGTCTTCCATATGGCATTTGTTCATGCCAGGAGCTGATTTTAATAGAAACCTCACCGGTTCTTATCCTCAAAAGACAAAATATGAAACCAGACATGATCATGCCTACCAAAATTCAGGCCAAAACTTACCTACGCCTTTCTTCACAACAGCTTTCGCTGGCGTTGTGGGACGACGAGCAGTATTCGGCTTTTCTGCTGGTCCTTCCCTGCAGTCTTCCCCTTTGTAGCCAGGACAACATCTCCATTCTAGCTCTGTCACTGTCTTATATGCAACTGTGTACCGAGGTCTGAAACTCGTTCGGTATCTGCCAAAACAGAAAGCATTTTAAACGATCTGTGACCTAACCTGCTATTTGGATTAAAGTAAAAATTAAAACAGGTTTTGGGGTTTTTTTTCCAATGAAAATCAAATACTTTCATCTATGACTCATTTTCTGCTTCAAACACCAAATGAACAAACATTTCTGTCTAGGTTTTAAAGTTACCTGCACTTGACACAGTCACATCAGGAAAAACAAATACAGCCACGGAATGAGCAGAGGGATAAAATATTGTGGCAAGTGAAGATTCAACTTCTCAGACACCACTAGGAGTAACAGTGACCATCAATGTATTATTCTATAAATTCAAAACCTCTTTCCTCTAATAACTGCTTTTCATTGCAAACCCACCCATAGGGCTCTTCTGGACACCAAAAAAATGTTTCTGCCTGCTTCGTCCCACTTGTCTTTCCACAGTCTTCACTTAAACCATTCATCAGGATCCAAATGTACAGAGCAGTCAAAGCTGGAAGGGATATTCCAGAGAAGGACAAAATGCTGAAAGCATGAGTCAGACAAGGACATGAAAGGAGTCAGATGAAATGCTAAACCAACCAAGAAATCAACTCTTTCCTACTTCATTAAGTTGAAAAGGGTCTGGCAGACAAAATCTATGCACACATTATGTACAAACAACCTTGAGCTTCCCTGATTAATCACTCATAAGTTAATAAATGACAAAGTGATTCTGGTTGTGCAACTTTCTTTAACCATAGACTTCTCCCATAGGTTTCCTTCTGACACATACCGCATGTTCACCTGCGGTCAGACACTATGGTATCCCACCAGACTACAAGCAGAGGCTCTGCTATTTTACAAAAACTAAATCAATTTAAGGTACAGTTCATTTCAAATCGAGAGAAGAGGAAAATGAGGAAAACAGGGATTTGCTGCCTGAGCTCTATAAAACTGTATCTTTGGAACACAGAAAAACAAAAAATCCCAATTTCTCACACAAATTCCTTTCTCAGAGTAAAACTAGCATCACACTACTAATCTCCCTACAGCATTTTCAGAACTTTTTTCCTTAAGATTATTTCAGATTATAACAACACGTTGCATCCATTTAATGAATGACAGGCTAACTTCACAGCTGAGATACTTCTAAAATAGTAAAACTGGCAGAATAAATACAAAACAGCAGCAAAGGACTCTACAGGAGCTCTGCAACAGATTTCACCCATAGCCTGGCTGGGCTCATAGGGAGTGTCTCTTGGGACAGAGAGAGAATACAGTATAGAACAGGCATTAAAAGCAGCCATGCTATCACACAAAAATCAGCTACATATTTCATTAAATACTGTGTTGTATTAATTTGCAAAACTCCTTATTGGTTAAAAAAAAATCAGTATTCAGCTATCAAATGGAAAGAGTTAAATTCTTACATTGACTGTGAAACAGTTTCTATTCAAAGTCACAGAGTGAGAGTTAGTTTAACTGTTGCCCTTCAAAGCTTCTCTTGCCATGGGTGCAAATAATTGCTGAAATAATTCCATATTTTTTTTATTCAGCATATTTCACCTTCAGATACATAATTTTAATCTAATGTCCCACATCTGACAGACATTTGCCGTCCTATTTTGGTAAGCCAGTTAACAAACTTGTGGGGGGTGGTTAAAATGTTAACTACCAATTATGAATTTTTTGCTTTTCCAACCACACCTCTCCCAATTCTGCCAAAATATATTCTACCTTTTGCATATAGGCAGTGTTGTTTTGCATTATTATTTGACTTCTCATTTAATGGCAAAAAGTTAACTTTCTGCGTCAAGAGTATCTTGTTCCAATAAGCCTCTCGATTACATAGGAAAGCAGGGGCAGGCTATGCTTTACCTCTTGTCTATTAGCTGCTCATAACTGCAGTGGTTTGCTACAGCTGTCAGCTTTTCAGATGCTGACTTGGAGCACGTAAACTCAGAGCGGGTTTGCAATCCTTCTTCACCTTCGCAACACCATATATGAAACAGCTGTAGGCTGCACTCCAGCTCATCATTTCTTCTACAGTTTTCACTGAAACATCTGCTGAATCCTGCTTACAAATATAAAGTACGGACATCCCCAAGGTCAAGTGCTTTAAAAATTAAACAGAGGAGTGCAACGCAGAGGGCACCACTGGGAAGAACAATATCCCGGCCACCCAGGAACTTCCTTTTCCTTCTCCCTTATCTAAAGTATTAAACCACATCTTGTCTAGATAATTTGGGTTTGAATCCTTTTCTTCCAACTAGCTGCCAGAGTCAGGAGCAACAGGATTAGCTAAATACTTTAGTGTTTTGAAGTGGTTTTGAGAGTCATTACAACCTCTCTCACAACTACCACATTACTGAAATGCAAACTTTGAACTTCCAGATCAATGTTCACATGCCGGAAATGGCTGTACATACTTTTCTCTGATTTCCATAAAACACTTAACTGCTCCAAACTTTGTGTGTGTTCCTCTCTATACTGCCAGGGCCAACCCCATTCCTGAAAATTACAGTATTTTGATTATTTTCAAACATCTCTCTTTTTTCCTAACAAAGTTTTAAGAATATAGCTGAAAATAACTTTATAAAAGGAGTAAGAACTAGTTTTATGCAAATTGTGCACTTCTTTGCTTAAACCACAGAATAAGGATTTTCTATCATGTTTTTGACAAGTTTCTCTTTCTATACCTTCTCTGTAGTCACATTCATCAACATAGACACCTTAAGATGACTTCAACATTCAGACAAATCTTAAGACACAAAAGAAGAATATAAACAAATAAAAAGAAATCAAGCTTAATATTTTTCATATGTGCAAATTTTTCTAAACTCCATCTTAAAAATAAAAAATAAGCATGTTTGACATTCTTACTTTTTTTTGTTTCATAGTTTCATGATCCTAAGAGGCATAAAATCCTTCAATATGATTTAATAAATTATTTGAAATGCAGGAGAATGCTCATATTCTAAATTATAAAATATAAACACTGGGCATTATTGTTTCATCAGCACATGAAAACTTAAGCAAATACACAAATTGGATCTGTTTTGATTTCAGATATGGCACATCAAATACAGACTAACCTAAACCACAATTCTCCTAGAGCAAAAATAAGCTAGAATCAGAATATTCTGAAATCTGGATCTAGAACAGCTCTCATATCTCACATTTTGAACTACAGTAACCAGACGGCTATACTCATGGATGGCTCAGAAATTAAAGTAGGATTTACTTACCAACAACTATTCCTTCTCTATACTGCCAGTCCAGCCGAATGAATCACAGAGCTACTCCCATTTCCTCCAGGAAGGCTAGTCATGTAAGGCTGGGAACCAGGAACTTACACTAACACTTTTCTAATTTGAATTCAGTCAAATAAAAATTTCTTAAAAGTCCCAGCTTCATTGATGCAGCTTCTCTACTAATGATGTACTTCACGCAGAGTTGTTGTGCAAGTTGCCCGTGCAAGAAATAGTGCCACTGTGCCAGCACTATCCAGCTGCACCGATAAATGACAGTCACCAGCAGGCACCCAGCCCGAGGGAGATTCTCAATCATACATTAAGTTTTTTAAAGCCAGAACTTTGCTTGCTCAATGAATTTCAGTGGAGGAGCTGGAGACTTCCAGGATTTTGCTAGGTTATAACAATCTAACAGCATCGAACACCATGTATTATTGGTTACAGTTCTAACAAAACAAACCATAACCTCCTGCGAGGGACCACATCCTGAGAGTAATTTGTGATTCTACGTATGTGAAAGACACAGGACTGGGAGCTACCAGAATATACAAATCAGACACGTCTTTATTTAATTCTGCAGTATTCTGAATCCAATTGCTCACTCATAGTCACAGCAAATGCATAACATAAAATCACAAACAAACAAATGGTAAGAAATGCACTCCGTGTAGCCAGAGATACAAAATGATGGTTGTCTATGAAGCTGGGTAGAGTTACATGGTTAGAATGTATCATCAATTTTCACATCGCGTATCTGGTAGGTGTGAATCTTTACAGAGCTATCTCGTGAGGCAATTTGGTCAAAAGGGTTCACAAAAAAATTCAGAAGTCTCTCAAAGAATTGAGGCTCTGCTTTAATGCCTCTAAATGCCGCAACGCAATTAAAAACCAGTAAAACATCAAATCTTCCTACAGTTGACTTGAGTTTCTGCTATTCATGTAAGGTTTTTACAAGCATCTCAAAGATATTTTAAGATGTAGTAAATTCTTATGTGGTTAAAAGTTACATACAATACACAAGCACTTACTGTGCCTAGTCACCCCATCCTCCTGTGGACCTTCAATCCAAGATGATGGTTGTATCCCCTTGATGAATTGAGCTAAATACTGTAATTGAAGTAATTCTTTCAACAGTCTCTAATCTTTCCTAGCAACAGAGAAAATAAGAACATCTGGTTTTTAGGAGTCTTGCCACAACAGGCTTATAACTACCAACGCCTACTATCTTCACCATGAATTCAACATGCTGATCAAATGAGAAAACACATTCAGAATGCTAATGCAAATCTTCACTTTCAATATCTAAGTGATTGGCAGCTGAAATAAAGTTGTACAGGGTGACAATAGCATTCAAATATTCCTCCTCTTCGAAAGAGAAGTATACCCTTAGGAAAATGCTTAATTAAAAATTCATGTTTGCTGTAAATGCTAGACATTTTGACTAGGGAATAAGCTGTAATATTCTCATGGTGCTAAACCACAGAAGGAAACAGTTAACACTGATATTTGGAATGTCACCTAATAGCAATAAAACAAATCAGAAACATTTGGACAAAACTGGTGGGAAAACATATGGCTCAGTTCTGGAACTAGATATTAACACTCAACCTTTTGGGAAATGCAGTGAGATAAGTGCCACCACATCCTCACTGTGAGGAAGGGACTGCTGAATCAGCATATGTTTCTACATAAGCAGCGTATAAAATGTTTATTCTGAGCACAAAGCTTTAAGGTTGGTCCAAAATTCTGTAATGATTGGAACAAGTCCCATACTTCAGCAGCCTGAAAACTGCTGTCTTACTGAATATAAGATAAGAAATCTTAACTATTTCACACTTTTATTGAATGTAGATCCATTATACATTCTGATAGTTATTTTTATACAGTTATACAGTCTCAGTCATCTAAATTTCCAATATAGATTGCAATGAGAGTGCTGAAGTAGCACACAAGACACTCTCAAAAATACTACCTAGATGAAATTAAATGCCAACATACTTTGACCAAACACTTTTTATTCTGTAGGTTTATACTACAGAAATACTAAACTAGAACCAGTTGATCGCAAGTCTTCCGTTTCCCAAGACTGCCTGCCTAATTGTAACCCTTACAAATGGTGCCAGAAATCCTAGTTCCACTGAAACTGTGGGAGACTTCCAGTGGTTGTCTGTTAACAGCAAGTTTCAGCACTCCTGGATTTCAGGTGCCTCCTATGTAGGTATGGACAGGCACTAGTTGTCTGTATTTCCACGATGGCCAACAAAAATAGTCAACACAGCCAGTAGAGTCAAACCAGAGCTGCATCTCACCCTAAAGTCATTATTTACATCCAATTACCTACAGAGCACGCTGGACACCACTGACTTGCATTTGAGTCACCATCACTGCATGTCTAAATACCCATGCTCACATTCATCCCTCCGTATAAAGGGCAGACAACTGAATTCAGGGTGAGTCAAACCCCACCTCTGGATTTTGTTCTTTTATAACCTTACTACTGCACAGCAGCACTGGCAGCTAGCTTGTGTTCCAGCCCACAGATGAGCTTAATTTGAGAAAAATGTGTCTTTACTAAGAGTTTATCCTAAGGCATTTATAGCAAGCAGTGAAAAGTTGTTTTGACAGGAACAGAGTAACCTACAGAAGTCTAGGTGTTAAGTGAAAGACAGACATCAAGGCCATAACAAATTCCAATTATACAGTGCAGCAAAATCAATTAAAAAAGAATCCTACTGCACCCCAAAATAATGTTCCGTTTTGATCTGGCATTAGAGACACCAAGCTGCTGCTGCTTACAGACAGACTTAAGAAAATCTTATCTTTACACTGCTATTCTTCCTTTAGCTGGCGCTTTTTTTTTTCCCAAAATTTACGTAAAGTAGGTCAGTACATGTCTTTGCACGCACTGGGGTCTGGGGAATTACTTTTTTCTGAAAAAAATGCCACTGACCTTACCCACTGGTCCAATGCCTAGCCCAGTCACAGCCACTTAACTGAATATCCTGAAAAGCCATGGCCAGGTCTATAGATAACATAATGATCAGGACCTAATATTAGTTATGAAAAGCAACCACAGAGTGATTCAAATTTTTTTGTGCTGGGAAAAACACAATTTTGAGGCACCCCCGTGGAAAACATAAAGTTGTGACAAGTACCATTAGCACATATGACCAAGGAGGGTCAGCTTGTCTGGGCTTGCACAGGTACATAAGGGAGGTTTTAATAAAGTTTTTACGAATGTAATGGCCAACATTTGTACCAGATCTATTCTGAGCTAAATCCTGAATAAAAAACTGCTGCTGTCTGAGAGCATTAACAGGGACTGAAACTCAAGGAAAGCAAGGCAATAAGTCAAAGCGCTATGCATCAACAGAAACACAACTGCCTGCTGTGTATACAACCAAGAAATCACCCATTCAGATCACTCCAATGACTGTTTTAGTATCTGATTATGAAAGCACTGTAATTTTACTACATGTTGCATAAAACAGGAATGAGCATTAGAGCCTAAGTGCTTTTTTCCAGTGCTTATTTTCATTTGGTGTCTTGACGCTACCTGAAAAGCACGATGGAAGAAATTGCTAGTGGGCAGAGACCTGGCACAGGTGATTGTATTACTCCCTCCTGCTTGGAAGGAAAAGTTGCTTTTCCCTACATCTAAATTAAACTGTTGTCTCACCTATTGGTGCCAGGGAAGGAGCAGATAATCATGGTGCCCAAATTAGCTCATTACAGCCTGGTCTCTCACACACAGTTCTCTTCAATGCTGAACATTATTTCAATGAATCCAAGAGAATCCTGAATTTTACTTCAGAGTTTGGGTGGTTTTTCAATAAGAGAGGCAGAACATTACAGGAACTGTTAAACAAAAACTTTCAACCATTCTCAGGCAACGCCACATGGTTTCATTTGTAGCTCCTTTCAAAGCCTCCAGAAGTGCCATTGTTTATTACTTACACAGAGAATTTCATGCCACTCAGCTGGAATTCTTCTATCAAAAAAAGATGAGATTCAAACTACAATTTTCTCTCTTGGGAGAGAAATGTTTCTTCATGGGAAGAAAGAGCCAAAGGACCGCACACTCTGAAACATGACCTCACGTCTCATACTAGTTATTTCTTCTTGTTGTATATATATCTTCATACAGACACATACACACACACAAATACCTATCTGTCTCTCAGCTCTCTCTCAGCCACTCTCTTCAAAGGGCTGACCACTAAAGTCCAGTAGGAAATGCTCAGAAGTTTAAAATGTTAATACTCTTGATGTTCATAAATTACTATGAGGTAGGCATCCTCTTCTTAGAAGCAGCGAAACCAAGACATAGGATGAATTTAAGTAACTTGCAGCCACAGATAGCCTGTGGCAAAGCTCAAAGCAGAGCTTCACTCTTGGGATTTACAAACTTGAATTATCTTACATGGTTGCTTCCTTCCATTTTGTCACAATATATACCTACACCAGTCAGACATGTGGTGACAGACCAACAGTAAGCTATTAAAATGCCACTTATATGGAATGGGATAGGAGAACCCTGAAAACACAGTCCTTTCAAAAGGATTTCAGGAAAACTTTGTAGAGCAGCAATGTGATGTAGTCTAACAGGGATGGAACAGGAGAAATTTTGCAACAGGTTATATGTGCCTCTTCCAGCAGCAAGGACCAAGTTTCTCACCTTACACCAGTGAAAAGATCAAGTGAGGATGCAGAACACTGCTACTGATAAAGCTGCCTGAGAAACTGAGCTCCAACAGTATCTCTCCTGCTTCTCTGCCCATGAAATAAACTGATTCCTGGAATGCTCCAGATGCTCTTGCTGACAGATTATTTAAAAACACACACAGTTAGAACAGATAACCAATACTTTTATGAACGCAAGAGCTAACTGTGGGATTAGCTGGGACCCCAGCTTTCAGAAGAAAATGGAGCATTGTTTTGAGAGCTGTTACTTTTCAAGACACCAAGCCAAAAGTGAACCAGAGGGGAAAGGAAGGATGAGATGTGGATGCAAAACCGAAGTCAGATGGGAGCAATAATCCACAATGTGTAAAACTGGCACTGCCCACTTTCTAATGGTGCAGCATGTTCCTTGGTTATTTGGGTGATTTATGATGAAATACATTTTAAATAGGTCAACAGCTCCCTAAAAGAGAAAATTTGTTGTTTTGGCAACAGTTCGGTGCTTAACAGAAGAGGCCCTAGACCTCCAGGTCATGCATTTCTCAAATCTGAAAAGCATAAAACTCTAAGTGTTTACACTAATGTGAAGTGAGGAGCAGTGTGTGATTTTTTTAAAAATTGTTGCAACAAACTCAGATGATGTGTGAAATTAAAAGCCCCTGTCCAGTTCACAGAGAAGAAAGACTCTGTTGCGTTCAGTGTGTGAAGGCAGAGATGCATAATTTCAGGCTCGGAGAGACAGCCAGGAAAGCTTACCACACCCAGCAGGCTCTCAAAGATTTTCAAACAAGCACTCCAGGATACTGAAGTTTTTTAAGTTTCCTTACTGTTTTCAACGCACAACCCCTTAGGCTAACCTCCCTATGTAGTCAGCTAGCTGGAGCCTGTACAAAGAAACTCTGCTTCATGCAAAATACAAGAAGTTGGAAAAAAAAATCCTGAAGACCGTTATAGATACTTGGAGGGGAAACATTAAACAGCTCTCACTTTCCCTTCAAGTTTTTGTGCATCCTGAAAGTTTTTCTTACGAAATATGTATTGCTGGAGGCCAGTGGCAGGCACAGGCTCTGATCTGTGCTGACTTGTGTATCTGAGGTTTTGATCCTGCCTGGTGCTGAGCATTCTGACACTGGTCTGTATGCTTAATTTCTAGCAACTGAACAGTCCCAGTGAAAAACATTTTGGGAATGTTGAAGGGTTGAAAACGAGATGTGGATTTCCTACATGTTCCTAGACTGGGGCTGACGTGCTCCACCCAGGTTGCTCTGGGGTTGCCAGATTGATGAAGCTATTTAACATGAACTGGAAGTCTCATATGCTGTTCCTCAGTAACACATTTCTGCTTTTACTTAGTATTATTTTGTTAATAAACACTGAATGCTGCTTATTAAAAGCTGTGTTTTACTCATAAGTAGTCATCTATCCTGATACTTATGAATGCAGAAAACTAGTAGTAATATTTTCTAAAGCTATTTCAACCTTTTGCTTTAAATCTTCTTCTGGGCAATGAACAAAACTGTGATTAGTTTGGCAGTGGGCTTATTTACGCTCGTTTGAAAGTATTAAATGACAAGAAGTTGGAAAATATTGCTCAGTGAGAGATTTGGAGAGGCTTGACAATTCAGCTATTGATTCATTCATCATTTTCTTGACCATTTTCTAAGTATGTGCAACAAAATGAAATAACAGGTTTGCTTATTAAACAGTTATTATTAGTGTTATGATGAGAAGCTTACACTAAACCATGAAATTCACTTCTCACAAGCTAAAGACAGATGACCTGACTTGAGCCCACAAATATCTTTATTCACATGAGCAGAATTAATGGGGGTTGGTACATGAATTAGAAGATCTGATAAAACATTCCCTTCTTCCAAGTCCCCGAGCAACCTTATCTAACCTTGAAGCTGGCTCTCCTGTTAACTTGGGGGCCATGGTGGGGTTACATACCTCCAGAGGTTCTTACCAATCTAAATTTCTTTCTATGTGATTTATGAGGAAGTCCTATTGCAGTTCTGTAGCAAAGGCAGAAACCCAGAAAACATCCCTCTGCTTCAGCTGCTTCAGTTCACTTCAAACTTTAAAATCAAAATCTTAGAAGCGAGAGCTGCTTTTCCCAAAAATGCTGGGCCATAAACTGGAGCATCTATGGTACAGCCAGGTGTCCCCACATACTCTACAGAAAAGAGGCAAGACAAACAACTGGTATGACAATACCCTACTCTGAAGTAGCTACATTGACCAGAACAAGCCAAAACCCTAAAGAGTGTGTAGGATCTAACCAGAAGGGCAATACCTTTTTTCTTTAGAATCAGACAATGCTATTAGTTATAAATTGCTAATAATGCTAATTAAGTTACCAAACCATTCATAAGAAAGCTAGGAAAGGAAATTCACAACAAAAGAAGCGGGGAGGGGTCAGTTATTTATGAAGTAATATTAAATTTCAAAACATCCAAGTTCTTTTTAGTGGGTAAAAACATTAGTATTTTGTGTAAGTACCTTTCAGCCCAATGACCTACTAATAACAACATTCCTCCTTCCTTTGCTACTCACAGTTTTAAGAAAAATAAATCAGGAGCCCCCATACTTCAAAGGGAACATACTTCAAAGGGCCTTTCTGCTCTCTCTCTTCCTATCTCTTAAGCAGCCACACTTCAACTCACATTCATCCTTGACACCTTAATGAGCCAAAGCATACACCAACTTTTCAGCAAGGAAACGCACTATCGAGCCCAAGTACCTACAGAACACTTAAACAGTGAAGTGTAATAATTTCCTGAATTTCAACTCAACAGTTCAGGACATACACCCCCCAGCCAAAGTGAATTTATAGTTAACACTTCTAAAAGTGTAGTCATCCCAACGGCGGATTTTGTGTGGTTTTTTTTTTTTTCTCCAGACAAATTATGTTTGAATGGACCTAAAGAGTAGATAAAAAGGGTTCATGCATGCATATGATTTTGAGGCTTAATCACCAGAGCTTTGTATTTCTAAAAAAAAAAAAAAAAAAAAAAAAATAAATTAAGAGGACAATCAGTGCTGACTATAATCCAAATTTGAATACACACTCTCTTGTATGTGAAGAACACATGGAGTTTGGGAGTACCCTGTATGTTTAAGGCAGTGAAATGCCCCCATATAAAATGCAACCTAAGTAATTGCTATGCATAACCTAGACTGTACCTAAACACTAGAAAGGCTCTTTAAACCTAGTCTTCAACTAACATAAATCAACAGTAAATCCAGTGACTGATTAAAAAATAGACCTAACAGTACTTAAGTACTAATAAAACCCCTACATCTATGATACAGTTAAGGAACTCTTTGTTTGATTTGGATCTCACTGTCCCCACTGTCTGCAGCTGAATGAGCTCTTAGATAAACCCTGGGTATCAGGAGGAGACTACACAGGGACTTGACTTTATTACTATGAATATCTGCTATTTAGTTCATTTTAAGTTCTCTATGCAAGTGTGTAAAGGAAGGAAAGAGAATAATTTCCGTAAAGTCCTCACTGTTATTTCTTTGTTGCTTTTATAGCTCTTTCCTCTCCTATTTATGTCAGCATTAGCTAATAAACATATATAAACACATGTTGTTATTCAGACTACTATTCCTTCTGAATTAAACAATTCTTTTCACAGGACTGAAGTTAGAGATTGGCAGGATTTGAGGCGTGTCTTTCAAACGTTTTGGATTAGCTCCTTTCCTACTCTGGTACTAAGAGAAGGTGTATATGCAGCAGACAGAAAAATAAAAGTCAAAAAGTTCAAAAGTTTTGAAATTTCAAGATTTTGATATTCCGCCATCTTTCGGTGTTAATCAGCTGGTGCTGTGTAAGGTGCTTAAAATATTTTATGTTAAAAATAAGGAATTGTTTTGCAGTTGCCATTACAGTTATGAAGAAAATAATAGTGATGCTTACCAAAGAAAGTCAAATTGAGGAAACAAAGTCTTATGGGAAGTATCTAATTCCATTCTCAAAAGAACAAAAAAACCCGATGAGACTGCACACAGCTGGTGAGACCAAATGCCTGTTTAGCCCCATATTCTCTCTCAGACAGGAGACAACTCCACATGTTCAGAAGCACAAGGACAGATAATGCCATTTCACAGAATCATAGAGAAATCTGAAAGGGATGGGACTTCTGGAGGTCATGCAGTCCAGCCGCCTGCTCAAGATGGGCTTTCCCTTCTTACTCCTGCCAAAGACCTCACACACACTCAAACATTTTCAGTTCAGGAATTTCCTGAGCTAGATGCAATGCCTTTGCACTTTCTTCACTATCTACTAGCAAATAGTCCATGAAAGTCCTAATTTACTGCCTCTGAAATTCCTTATCTCAATGCTTGGTTATTTATATGTTTAAAGAGCTCAGTTTCAACCACTCCTCACTCCTCTCTAGCTCCGCTGCGGAGACTTCTCAGGATAGAGGGCACACCCCATTACACAGCCCCTAAACTCAGTCACAAGTTCAAAATGGCCAGTTCAACACTCCAAAGAGAAACGGGATATTACACAACAGAGTGTTACTCAGCTGTCTGCTGTCTTTGTTTTTTCCCCTCAAATTCTAGTGTTTGTATTTTCCAACAGAGAAAAGCTGTTTTTCTTAACGAAAATAGCAATCCAGACAGACAGAAAGCAGTGCATTTGAATGCCAAACACCCAACACCTATTGTCACAGGCCCCAGGGTGGCAGTGTCATCAATGCCTTATTTCAGTAGTACCCAGGACGTAGTAGTAACAGTTTCATTCTCACTGTTCCATGTCAATATAAAAACTAGTTACTGAAGTTTTACTGTGAAACAATCCTCATCGTCATCTCAGCCCAAGTCTGAGCCTAAGAAAATCTATGGGTGTCCTTCCACTGACTTCTGGGACAGGTGAAATGGTTTCACAGGGTGCACATCTCCAAGAGCATTCAAACAGAAACGTGCAAATATTACTGCTTCTTAAGCGGGAAACTGAGGAAAGGGGACTTGCCTGACATTAGCCAGAAGGCAAGTGAGATACATCTGTTCCCTGACACCTATGGTACCTGTGGGCTCACACAGCCTTGCTGCAGCACAGCATGCCGTAAGTGGCCTCTCTGCAGACTAGCACATGGTCACACACACTTGGAGCTTAAAATCAAACAAGTAATTTTATATAACCCCCCGTAAAAATCTCTGCACTGGTAGCTCCCCTTGCTGGGCAACGGACAGGGATACACAGACTGTAAAGCAGCTGGCTCACGTTCCTGGCTCTCTCTTGATCCAGAAACACAGAGCAACCATAAAACCGGTTTTGAGCGCGGCTGTACCCTGGCAGCTCTGGGCCAGGGTGCGTAGGTGTGCTTCCAGAAGCACATAGGTGCGTTCTCGGCAGATCCTGGCGTTCCCGCCGTCCATGGGAAGCAGCCCTCGTGCTTTCCGCCTGCCTGCACGCCCCACCACGCCGACGAGGTGTGCCAGCGCAGCTCCCTCTCGGCAGGCTGGCTGCACAGCCCAACAACTCAATCTGGCTCCAATTAGCTCCGGCCGCCTGATGTTTGCAATGAGAGAGCGCTTTGTTTGGGGCGTGCTGGGGACCAGGGGCGGTCCGCGCCCTCCTGTCCCGGCCCTGCGCTTTTGGGGTGCCGGGAACCACCCGAGCGCCGCCGCAGCGACCGCCTCCGCGCCGGGGCTTGGCAGTGGGTGGCCAAGCGCTTGCCCTCCCGAAATCGCATCCTCGGCTTACTTACACCGGGGTCGGCTGGCAGGGGAACTGGTTCCAGGCGCACTTGTACTGGGCCTGGACGTAGCTCTCCGTCCCGTCCAGCACCGAGCAGCTCACGTTCTTGTTCACTATGTAGGCGCACCAGTTCCTGGAGGTGGAAAGACAGAGCCCGTCAGAGAGCCCTCACGCCGCCCCAGCTCGCCTGCCCCGGCTCGCCCCGGCTCGCCCCGCCGCCGGCAGCGCCTCCCGC